>VMDR010007104.1:0-42129 GCA_007922815.1 Macrotus californicus | reverse complement strand
TGGAATTACATACACTGACGTGTGCTATTAAAATTAGATTTGCTTTTGCCACAATCTAAGGTTCATACAGGGTGGAGCAATAGTAGGTTTACAGTAGTGAGTATGCAAAATACAGAGTTTATTCTTTTATCATTATTTATTCATTATTGTATTAGTTTTCACACAATTGTAAACCTACTTTTGCCTCACCTTATATATCTAAAATATGTAAAATTCCAAACCTGTGCTTTTATTTTCTATTATTATGCTTTAATGGCACAACTGCTTTTTTTTCTCCAATATTCATCCAAAATGCAAAACACCATAAAATACGGTGGTGCTGTAGTTTTTATACCTGAGGATTTGTTTCAATATCCCAAAATGAGCTTGAAAAGATTGTATCCGCTTGCTTAGCAAAAGCTACTTCATTTGCTTTGTTTCGCAGTGGTCTGTGGACAGGAAAAATTCCACCATGAATAAGGACAAAAAAAAATATTCAAGACGACATGATATTTTTCACATTTTTTTTTCACAAACTGAACAGTTGGGCTGTTTTATAAAATAACCTCAAAGCCAATCATCACACTTTTTAGGTGTGATGGAAGGCATCGCAGTGGTCGGTCCATCCTGGACACACTGGGGGTTGGCCCGGTGTCACAGGAGTGGTGTCAAGGCCACTGTGGCCATTCTGGGTCGGTGTCCTTGTCAGAACAGCAAGCTGCATTTGGCCGGGACGCCTTGTGTCTTTCCTCTCCCAGTTGCAGAAGAGAAGCAAAGTCTACTTTCAGCAGTTGCCACAGCCCAAAGGATGTTCTATGAGCTGTGCTTTGTCGCTCTGAACACCCATTTGCTTTTTTTAGTTAGTATGTACGAGGGTCATATTAGACAAAGTACTTGATAGAGTTTGTTCAAGGAAGTTGAGTACCATTTTGACTTGTGTGTTTTTTTTTTAAATCAACAGCTGAGATGTCCATATCAGATGTAAGAAACTCAGTGAAGGAGTGAGTGATGTGTATGTGTGTGGGTTTCAGATGAAGTTCCTATGCGTACCAGTTTACATTTAGCAAATAAGCAGACACGTTTACTTGAAGAACAGTTGTCAGCCTCATGGAGAAGAAGCATTATTTTGCCTTGCAAATTAGCAAATAAACTTAATGTGACATGTGATACTGTTTTTCCTGAATCTAAATGGCTGTTTGCAACTTAAACATGTGTTCTTTGCTCTTTTTTAATATAATTTTTCCCCTGGCTGGTGTGGCTCAGTGGATTGAGCCTGCGAACCAAAGTGTTCGATTCCCAGTCAGGGCACAGGCCTGGGTTGCGGGCCAGGTCCCAGTAGGGGGCGCATGAGAGGCAACCACACATGGATGTTTTTCTTCCTCTCTTTCTCTCTCCCTTCCCCTCTCTCTAAAAATAAATAAATGAAATCTTTAAAAAAATATAATTTTTCAATTAGCAATTTATTCACATGGTTCGAAAATAAAAAATATAACACATTATAGAAGGAAAAGTCTTATTTCTGTCTCCCTGAGCATTGTTCCCAATCCTTCATCCATACCTTTTCTGTTTTCTTCCAGAGTTTTGAAGATGTTCTTTGTATTTGAAACATAACACATCAGCACTTTGGATATTTTATATAAGATGAAAAAATCAGATTGTGATTAAAAAGTAGTGATTGATTCTTTGAATATCCTGACTCAGTTCACTTGAGCTACTCTAGTTTTTTGATTCCTCAGTTAGGATTCTTTGTTAAAATATTTAAGATTATATACGTATCTGTATGAACTTAATCATTTTTCAAGAAGTTAAATGTTAGGGTTGTTTTATTGGAGAAGTTTTGAAATGGGATTTTTTTTTCTCACTAGGTGGCGCTCGTGTGCCTGGAGGTCAGGGAGGGAGCTGCCGGCTTTCTGCAGACGCACAGTTCACCCTTAACACAGTTACCATGGAGACCCGCAAGGTCACAAGGAGGGAGAGGCCTCCCTATTTTCTTTTCTCTGAGGAAAGATATTCTACTCATAATTCTCCTCTGCATTATACATCACCTTCCAAGTGAAGTGAAAGTGTTGTAGTTTCCTGTTGAGACTGAGCGCTGCCTTACGTAAGGTTTGTACCAGACAAGAAAAGGTAATGGCAACTGTCACTTTGACGGGGGGTGGGCGGGAGGGGGGAACCTGGGAAGATTCACCTGCCGGTTGAACTTATCGTAGAGAAGTTCCCTATTGGGCTGGAATGATCTGGAAGATGCTCTCCCACTTCCTCTGAGGACCTGAATGGCCACCCAACAACGCAAAGCTCTTAAACGTGCTTCAGTGGCATTGCCCTCCTTAGGCATTGACATGTCTTCTCTACTAAAAAGGGACCAGAGTGCTTTATCCTGTCTGATTCTCATAGCCCCTCACCATGGGACAAGGGAACATTCCAGGCATGGGTACCCTAGTAATCTAAGTGTTTCCATTGTCCTCTCAACCCTGTCAGGAAGTCAAGAAGCCCAGCAGGCAACAGGGGAAGAAAAAATGTAAACCAAGATCGAACAAAGCTAGAAACACACTCATTCACTTTTTATTAAATGTATTTGATTCTACTAGAATTAACTTTTCATGTGTCAATTCACCAGACATCTGCGCAGCTACCATGTGCCTGGCCCTGCGCTGTTTGCCCTGGATGCAAAGGTGGATCAGACTGCCTCTGTGCCTCAAGCCTGATGGGAAAACGAAGTCTCATTTAGAAAGCTCCGTCTTATTCCAAACTCCCCATCCTCACAGAGATTGTTCCGACTCTGCTCCACGTCTTTTTATGCCCAACTCTCTCCCACATCAAAATCTCTCTCAGATGGACCTCTTTTAGGACACCTTTTGGTTCAGATTACTTCCTTAAGCCCTGGACTCTACTGGATTCCAAATGTGTAGTTTGTAAGTGTTTGCATGTCACCTTAACCTGGGGACACCTTCGAGTCATGTGAGTGTCAGTTCGCCTGCTCTGAAGGATTGTGAGCTCTGAGAACAGTGTCTTCTGGATCTTTTGCTCACAACTTGCAACCTCGGGTCTCGTTGACTGAAATGCTATATTTAATGTTCTATTGGGAGAAACAAAGAAAAGTCAATTGCAGAAGACACTTTTGGAAACAGGGGACAAGAAGGTCAAAGGGCATCAGCTAATCTTTGAGAGGGGCTCCTCCAAGTGACAGCTGCCCAATAGGGATACAGATGACGTGGGAAAGCCTCTGGCTGATGCCCAGGGTCACACCAACTATTGTGATGATTGTTTGTGCCGCTGGCTTCCAGAAATAATGCGAATGCACAAGTGTCCCATGTTCTTGCTCCCCAGTTAATTTTTGTGTTTGAAGAAGAAGAAAGGAGAGAGAACAAAAGAAAGAAAACCAGACATTCTCAGCTATCTGGTGTTGTTGATCTTATGAAGATTTTGTTCTCAGGTTCCTTCCCCCAAAGTGGGAGGAAAGCGGGGGAAGACAGGAGGGAGGCATTCTCTCCCTACATGACCACGAGGAAGACTCTCACCCCTACGATGATGTCATGGGACATTATGGAGTGCCGATCTTGGGACTCCACAGTGACAAGGAAAAGGAGCACTCCACTCTGGCAAGGACAGAGGGAGTTGAGGCAAAGGAGAGTGAAAGTCCCTTGAGATGAAATGCACTCCTGGCTGGCACAGAGCGGGGACCACACTACATCTTCAGGACATTTAATTGGAACTAAAATGCAAAAAGGAGTCAGGAGAATCGCCTGATGTGTCTCCATACCTGGTATACTGTGCCTTCCTCCTGTGTGAGTCTAGCCTAAATGCAAAGAAGGGCAGAGCTGTACATTTCCAAATGCTTAGGCGGAAATTATAAATTAGGTGATAACACAACTGTGCCTGCTTTCCCTTCGGCCCCTCCACCGTTCTACAGCTGTGCACAAGGGGACCCTCCACGGTATTCCTTAGCCCTTCAAAGTAGGCAGTAATACAGTCTTTCTCTACAAATGACTTTCCCCAGCATTTCTCCTTCTTTAATTTTATCTTTTGGGGATGGTTGGCTTTAACTGAGCACCCATTCACACCACATGAATCTCCTTTACAATCTGGCATGTCAATCACCCATATGGGTTTTCCCAAATGAAGAGGGACCACGATGGACTCACTATAGCAGTTCTTTCCATTGGCCCCCAAACTCCAAGAATCTTATAGCCAAATCATATCATAATCATATCAGAATCTTATAACCAAATCACATCATAATTGGTATTTATTGGGGATGGCAGGCAGCAAGTGGTGGTGATTAAAACGAGAGAAAGATATGAAGATGTACCTGGAACAATTTTTGATCTTAAGACATGTAGAATTGAAGCAGACAGAAAGCACAAGCACTTCAAAAACTAAATAACTCCTGGTAGGCTATGATGTGAGGCACAGAATGTTCTGGGAGCCCTGAAGAGGACACTGTTGCCTTGGTAAGAAGCCTCACAAGAGGTCAAAGAACTCGACACATCTCAAAGAATGAACACAGGTCTCAGGCAGACGCAGGAAAAACCATCTCTGGTGGATGAATGGTGTTACAGACTGGTTTGAGAGCAGTCGACGAAAACCGTGGGGCAGACTCTGGCAATAAACCGGAAATGTGGACCGAGGCCAGAGAGTGGAAGGAAACTAAGGCACTTGGACTTTATCCTGGTGGTAATGAAGAGATAATGAAGATTTTTAATTAAGGGTTTGGCATGATTAAAGGGTGTTTTAGGGAGATTACTGTGGCAGCAGTGAATTGGAGGGGAAACAAGTGAGCGATTAGTTAGGAGGCTGTTATAATCAGCCAGGCTTGAAGTGGCAGGGGTCTGGGGGCGCTGGGAATTGAAAGGAAGGGTGGAGTGTGAGAGATAGTGCAAGGGAACTCCCAGCAAGCCTTGGAGACTCCTGGCTGGTCAGGACAAAGCAGAGGAAGGTGGCAGTGACGTTGGTACCGCGGACACTGAGGGGAACCACTGGGGTGCGAAGAATGGAGATGGGAGCACTGAGCTAGCCCGGCACTAGGGTAACCCTAAGGCATCCACGTTCCAATGTCCCGCAGGCAGGTGGTGACGCAAAACTGAGGCTCTGGAGGGCAGCCAGGCGAGGAATCTCACCTGTCTCTTTTATGAGTCAATCTGGCTTCTTTCCCCAGAAAGGACAGAAATGCCATGCCCAAGCAACTATGATAGAATGTGGGTATTTTGGGGCATATCCCTACATAGCATTGGGCAGGAAAAATCCAGGTCACGTTCTGACTATTTTAAACTTCTGAAAAAGTACTTCTTAAATGAATCATCCCAATATTTCAAGTGACTATGTTTTAATTCTAAATTTCCCAGATACCATTCCCAAATGTTCAGATGTCTTCCTTCAGGGAGGCTCAGGCTTAGTGTCTACTGGGGTTCAATTACAGGGTATTTTCCACATTGAACGTGGTGGTGAGGGCGCTCTGCGCATGGAGATCTGCAATTCCTGGGTGACTTCAGACGTGTGGTGCGGGAGCCCTGGTAACCCTGGTGGACTGTCCGCCTAATTGCCCCATGCAAACTAGAGTGAAGAGAGACTTCCAGATTTCATTTATCAGGAAAGTGCACCCTTCTAGCCAAAGGAACCAGTGAGAAGAAGCACATGTGACCTTTAACATGTGCTACATTAAGTGGTGGCACGTGGCCACTGGGGATTCCACCAGAGTCTATGCCAACCGGCCCTTTCCTTCCAATAGTAGAACGTGATGGATCAGACTGTGACCATGGTAGAAATAAAGCAGCTCTGCACTGCACCCGAACGGGCTCTGCAGCCAGGAACCCCCCCACCCACCCACCCCACATATACACACACACGCTGCAGCTTGTTCCCTGAGTGTTGCAATGAGATTCAAGAGACCAAACACATCACTGAAATCAGCCATTATTTGGAAATCAAGGGAAAACCATTTTTAACCTGAAAACCAAATACTGGTAAAAAAATTGGCTTCCAAATCTAGCAGAACAATTCCCCCAACTCACAAATTATCTGAGTAGCGCGGGCCCTTGTATGAGATTCACAAGGGGGGACTTGAAGGCGCTGTTGGCATCTGTGAATTTAGGAGCTCCCCAGTGTTTTTAATGCAGGAGGGTCTCAAGAGCAGGATCCCTGGCTGTCAGGGGAGTTAGAACTGCCATGGCTGGTTATCATCTGGCCATGAGCTTCAAAGATCTTCAAATCCTATCCACTGCCATTGATTCCATCAGTGGAACTTGAACTTGCCATCATCCAGAGGTAGCCTCCACTGCTCCAGGAGACTTGAAAGCACCTTGAGCCATGTCTTTAAGCAGGTTTGTCAAAGTCAGCTGCAGACTGGACATGAAGACAAGTGACAGGTTCCAGCAGGACATGAGTGGATTTCAAATGGTTCCGGAAATTCATTTTTATTCTACCTTCTAGTGTTTAAGATGTTTTATCTTAGGATGTTTTATCTCCTCATATTCCAGGAAGGGTCTGCCTGGGGGCCAAGACAGTTGAACTAAGAAAATGGTAATGTGAGATTCTGCCCTGCAGAAAAAGAGCTTTTAGCTAAAGCCTGACCTTAACTGCCCACGACCCCCAGGAAACTTGGAAGGGGCGTTGAGAGATACCAGGCAGCACCATCTCCCACCCCTAACCCTTCCTTACTCAAGAAGCATCTGGATTTAGCCAACACTCGAAATTTTCAGTCCTATGTGTTAAATCAAAGCAATTCAGAAAAATCCCTCTTGGAAATTCTGCTTTATTTGTGATCACACCTTTCTGTTGGTAAATAATAGATAATATTACATAATCAAGGAGTTTACCCAGACAGACTGGATCAGGGTGGGGAGGAACTTCCTCATACAACGCTCATAAGATAACAAGTGAGCCTCTTCTCGGAATATAGGGTGGAAGCATTAGATGACTTTTAAGGGCCCTCCCAACTCTGCAACCCAGTGTCTTTCAAGGTGAATATACCTGCACTTTGTGTGCTATTCCATGGGTCTCTGCTCGCCTGAAACATAGCCTCTGCCCTTGACTTTGGGAATGTCTACTAGATGCTCCAAACCTCAAAAATTAAGGGGAAACACACACACACACACACACACATTCATTTTCAATATTAACTGAGTTGATCCCAAATTTTTTGATGCGATTAGGATTGAACTTTCTCCATATTTAAAAAAAAAACTTTTATATTCTGGTATTAAAGTACATACATCTTTCTGCTTGCTAATAATCATTCCTAAGCAACATTTGAGAAGACATTATGTAAAGGGATTTAATCTTGGTTAATTTAAGGTAACCAAGTTTGATAGTTTAGTCTTAGATCTCCTTCAGCCAAGAAAGACAAAGGTCAAAAAATCATCTTTTCTCAGTTGTTCTCAGTTGAAAATAAATTCTAAATTTCTCTTTTATTAATATCTTGCCCTTTGTTATGTGTCAGAAGTAGAAATGGTAGAGGGCTGGGGTGTGATCTTGATATATGACTTCACTGCTCTTTCTACAAACTGCTGAATTATTATCATTTCACAGAAATTACATCTGAAAGGGACGAATGTGTTTTTAAATCGTGCGACTCCAACTGAATAACCTTTGCTAAAGTGATTAGTAATTTCTTCAAGTGATGAGCTTGGAAATACTCGGTTCCAAGGATCTATATAACCCTTTCATTCTTCCTCTGCTATTGTCACCCACTGAGCAGGAAACACAAGGAGAGTGTCTGTAATACATGGACAATGTTCTACTTTATGGGTATCAGAAAAAAGAAAAAAAAAAACCTAGGGTTTTTTCTAGGGGGAAAAACCGTGGGGGGTGAGGTGGATTGAAGATGCTGTTACACAAGTTAATTCCCTCATGGTGCCTCTATACATTATTTGTACAAGAGTGTCACTCCATGGGCAAATGTAACCTCAGGAAGTGACTTAGGCACTGGGAAGAATAGGCCACAATATTTCATCAAATACAACAAAAACAAATTACCTCAGACGCAGGAACCCAAGACCATTTCCTAAAAGCATGTGCCGCGAGAAGAGGAAGGAAATTACTTTCTCAGGGAAAGAAGGTGGTAGATGGGGGAGCAGGGAATGGGCTCATCTTGTGCGGGAACCTTATAGTTGCCAAATGGGCATCCTCTGGGCCCACCCTACTTGCTCCTGAAGGTGACTCCATGCCCGGCTGTGAGGGTGGACTGCCATTTGCTTTGCTTTGGGTTTGAATGAAGACAAGGGTGTCTTTCACGTCTACTCAGACCCCTGGGAAGCTTTTAGGAGCAGGTTTGTCAAAGTCAGCTGCAGATTCACCTTGAAGACAAGTGACAGGTTCCAGTAGGACATACGTGGATTCCAATTGGTTCTGGAAATCCACTTATATCCCACCTTCTGGTGTTTAAGATGTTTTATCTCCTCATATTCCAGGAAGGGTCTCCCTGGGGGCTAAGACAGAAGAACCACCCAGAGTCCCCCTCTCTCTTGCCACTTTTGGTCTTTATAACCAGGTCTGTCCCCGGTGGGTGGAGAAAGGCAAAACATGATAGTGGTTAAAATGGTGGTCTCTGAAGACTCACTGCCTGGGTTCAAACCCTGACTCTACCACCTATAGCTCTGTTACTTCACTCTAGTGTCTTAGCTCTCTGTGCCTCAGTTCTGCCATCTGTGAAACAGGGATCCACTCATTTGCTTCACCAAGTGTTAGTTACTGAGTACTCTAGGCACAAAGATGAAAAAGACAGTCTGCTCTCATGGAGTTTCCATTGGGGAGAATTATGAAACAAATAAATTATGATGTATCCGATAGTAATAAGTAGAATGAAGAGAATTAAAATAAGTATGTGGTACAGTGACAAGATAGCCTTTGAAGAGGTGACCAGAATGCCAGGGAGTCACCCATGAGAAGGTCATGGGTGAGAGCTTTCCAGGCAGAGGGAATAGCAAGTACAAACCCTAAGGCATAATGAGCTTGGTGTGCTCAAGGCAGAGAAAGGCTCATGTGGCTAGAGAATTGTGGGCAAGCAGAAGAGACAATGAATCAGGCCAGAGAAGGGGATGCCAGTGCCTGGTAGACCAGGGTATTTTATTCATAGTAGAATGGAAGCCACTGAAATGTTTTCAGCAGAGGAATGATGTGGTTTCATTTACACTGTGTTACATGGAGAATAGATTGCAACAGGGCAGGAATGGAAGCCGAGAGGCTGTGGGGAGACTGCAGCAGCAAACCACGTAAGAGGAGAGTGGAGCTGGAGAAAAGTGGATTGACAGATGCCAGGGATGTTTGGAAAGAAGAGTCAAGAGAGCCCTGGCTGGTGTGGCTCAGTGGATTGAATGTCAGTCTGCGAACCAAAGGGTCACTGGTTTGATTCCCAGTCAGGGCACATGCCTGGGTTGTGAGCCAGGTCCCCAGTTGGGGGTACATAAGAGGCAACTGATCGATGTTTCTCTCCCTCTTTTTCTCCCTCCCTTCCCCTTTCTCTAAAAATAAATAAATAAAATATAAAAAAAAAGAGTCAGGAAAAATTGTTCATGAATTTGGATCTAGGGATTAAAAAAAGAGGGTGCCTCACAGGATTCTGGGTTGAGCAACCAGGTGCCGTAGATGATCGTTTCATTTATTGCAAAGAGAAAGACTGGAGGGAAGAACAAGGTCAAGGTTCTGATTTGGACATGAGGCTTTAGGTGCACATTAGTTATGCAAATAAAGAGAAAGGCCAGGCAGAATGTTGGGTAAATGAATCTGAGGTCTGGGGAAATACCAGGGCTGGCGACTTGGAGGCTGTGAGAATATGTGTGGCATTCAGAGCCGGGACTGGATGAGATCAGCCAGCTGGGGACCGCAGAGGGAGAAGATGCAGCCGAGGTAGAGGGACGGAGGAGGAGCAGCCAAGGACACTGAGAAGGGCAGACAGAGAGAGAGAGAGAGAGAGAGAGAGAGAGAGAGAGAGAACCAGAGGGTGTGGTGTTGGGAAAGCCTAGAGAAGAATTTCAAGAAGGAGGGAGTGGTCACCTGTGTACAATGCCACAGAGGCTGAGTAATGCAAGGCCAGAACTGGCCACACATTGGATTTGTCAGCGTGAAGTTGTTGGTAATCCCCAGAGTGGCGTCCATGGCATGGTGAGGACAAAGCCTGGGAGAAATGGGCTCCAGCAGAGGCAGAGCAGGTTAATGATGACCAGATGGGTGCCTGGTGGGTAGGGAGGGCCAGTGGTTGAGTGGTCAGTTAAGACCACCGATTCTGAAGACTTGACTGTGGGGCCTGAAGTCTCTTGGGGTATGTCTTCAAGACAGACAATATATAGCCTTAACACGACATCAGGTGCACATACACACATCTATCTAGAGTGGAAAATCATAACATGAATTACAAATCTAAAATGTCTGACAAATCCCATGCACAACAAAATATAGGAAAAATGTGTTGACTGACTGAGATGCACCGCTATAATATTTTTCCTTCTTATTTGTCTAGGTAAGCTTCTTTATATGACAATGATTTTTATATATATCGTACATATGTAGGTATGCAAGTCAACCCCCTCACTTACCCTCTGGAACCTATAAATATATACTTTTTACATGGCTACAGTACCCTGCAGTCACCAATGGGGGTTTTTCTTCTTTTATTGTACTGGTGGAATTTTCAGGATTACTTTTTAATAGGAGTACAGAAATCTGAACTGTTCTTCACTATCACCTGAACGCTCAGTTGAAGAGACTGAACCAAATAGGTGTAACCAAAGCCTGAAACATATGCTGAAAATTAAAGATAAGACAAGTCCTCTTTGATGTCCTGTTACACCAGAGTTTCTCAACCCTACGCTGCTGACATCCAGGACCAGATGGAATTCTGTGTTGTCAGCAGCTGTTGTTGTGTGTTGTAAATGTGTAGCAGCATCCTCGTTCTGTACCCACTAGATGCCAGGAAACAACAAAAAATGTCTCCAGACATTGGCCAATGCTCCCTGGGGGTGTGGTGGGCGGGGGTCACGCCAGAGGATGGTGGCGGTGGGGTCGAAAGCCACTGTGTTCCTCTAAAATGTGCGTGGTCCTTGGTTGACCTTTTCCTGCTGTGATTTTGTGGTCCAGGATTATTTGTATTTATCCCAGAGTTCTTTTCAGTGTCTGTTCTTTTGAACAAGGTTTGACTTTTATCTCTAAGAGAAGTTATGCAGGGATGAAAATATCGCTACATGTAAGAGAAGTTATGCAGGGATGAAAATATCGCTGCATGCCATGGCTTCTCCTCCTTGCACCCCATTTCTGACTCAGAATCTCTGCCTGCAGTCAGGGCCCTCGGCAAGCTGAAGAACTTAGAGACCTCAGGAAACTAACCCTGGCAGGAGGCCTTATGACCACAGAACCTTGAAGAGTAAGTGGGTGAGGGGGGGCGGGGTGTGAATGTGAAAGGCCTCAACAAATTGATGATTAGGACCAAGGAGTAGCTTGGGAAAGTCGAGCAAATTGGTAATTTTTTAAATGACAAAGGCAAGCATTATTTTAGGCAGAGAGTACATTTAACAAACTTTGGCTCCACAAAGTAGGTACAAGTTGAAAACATGCATTAATTTTAAGAACTGTTTAACAATCATAAGACCAGCATCAAGACAAAGAGGTTGATATGAATGTTTGAAGGGATCATCTTTAAACTTTCCAACATGGAAAACCAAATGCCACAGCGAGCTGGCAGTTCACACTTGCTAGGATGTCTAGAGTCAAAGAAACCGAAAGTAGCAAATGTTGACAAGGATGTGGAAGAATCGGAACCTTCAGATGTTGCTGGGAGGAATGTGAAATGGTGCGGCCACCGTGACAAATCATCTGGCAGTTCTTGAAAACATTAAACACGGAGTTCCCCCATCACTCAGCAATTCCTTTCTTAGCTCTATACCCGAGACAACTGAAAACACGCGTCCACGCTGGAAAACAAGCATGGACACAAAGGTTCATAAAGGCGTTATTCATAATAGCCCCAAAATGTAAACAACCCAAACATCTATCAGTAAATAAGTAGATAAACAAAAGATGGTATACCCTTACAGGGGAATATTATTGAGCAATGAAAAGGAAGACCTGCTATAACATGGATGAACCTTGAAAGCATTACGCTCAGCCAGACACAAAAGGCCATACACTGCCTGAGGTCTTTTATATGACATGTACACAATAAGTAAGTCCACAGAAATGGAAAGTGGATGAATGGTCGCCAGGGGACAGTGAGAGGAGGGGACTGAGACTGGCTGCTAATAGATATAGGGTTGGGTTTTTTTGTTTTGTTTTGTTTTTTAAGGTGATGGAAGTGTTCTGAAATTAGACAGTGGCGATGGTTGCACAACTCTATGAATATACTAAATACCACTTTAAAATGGTGAATTTTACATTATTTGAATGGCATCTTATTTTGTGTAAAGACACAGCAAGCAAAACCTAGAATTGGAAGGGTTCTGGGAATCATGTGGTACAAACTTTGTTGTCTAGTTGAGACGCCGTGAGGATGTCATCCAAGAAATTACCTCTAAACACTAGTTTGAAGAGGATTGCTACTTCACTTAGAACCCACTGAGACTGAAGAGGACAGCTGGTGTTTAAAGCAGTATGATCCCAGAATAGCTCGATACAGACCACTTCTGTAGGTTTGTCATTTAAATGTTTACTGAGGGCCTACTATGTGCCAGGCACTCTTCCATGTGCTGGTGGCACATCAGGAACTAAAGAGACAAAAAAGTCCTGCCTCCACGGAACGTGTACTCTCCTATAAGTCTTTCCTAGACACTCTTGTGTGCCCGCTCAGGAGCAGCATTCTGCTGGATCTTTTCCCCTGCACCATCCATCTCACTTAATCCTCATAATATCCCTGCAAGGTGCAATGATGAGCCCTATTTTTAAGAGGGAATGGAGACTTAGCAAGGTGATGGAACTACCCCAAGGTCACACGGCTGGGTCAGTGGCCGAGGTGATGGTCAGACCTTCCCCTGGCTGACTGCACACTCTTGCCCCAGCGCCATGCTGTCTTCCCAAGAGGGATCAGCTGAATGCAGAGATCCAGAGGCCTTATCTGATGGCCTTGCAACAAAACAGAAGAAGTCTGGGTCTGGAGTCACTACTGAGAGAGAGGCCACATGTCCCTCCTTGGACAGTGATCTGCATGAGAAATAAAGTTTCGTTGTGCTGTGCCACTGAGAGTCTGCGGTTGTTTGTCGAGCAGTTTCTATAGTCACCCCAACTAGTACAGGTTCTCCTGGTGTTCTGCATTCAATAATCTCCTTTCTTTAGTCTCATATATGCCTCACAAGGTACAGTCAAGAAAGACAAGATGTGAGCCAAGACGATTGTTGACTTAAGTATTTAAATGTGAAGATTTAGGCTTCTTTGAAGTAGAACTTGTGTTTGAATTGACTGAAGAGTTCATATGGAGACCACACAAAGCAACATCATGAGAGAAGAGAAAGCTGAGAGTGATTAAAGCCAGAAGTGTTTCTAAGTGTTTGTAGGGCCAAAAGGTATTGGAAGATGCTCCAACACAGAGCAAATTATTTCAACTGCGCATTGAGGGCCAGGGTCTGAGGTAGGCGCTGAGGGAAGGAGAGGGGCTGTCCTGATGTACAATGGGAAGCAAGAGCCCTCTGCTCATCACACAGTTGTGTCGGTACAGGAACACATAGAGCATTACTAAGTTCAGTTAGGCCAGTGAGTGCCTAACAGAAGAACAAAAATACAATGAAAAACAGAAGGGAAAGAAATATTCCAAGTGCCATCCAAAGTTGGCAGGGTATGAGGTCCAGAAGCAGATGAGGTTTGAACAGATCTTTGAAAGATGTGTAGGACTCTGGAAGGGGACAAAGGTAGGAGAATTACAACACAAGTTCCTGAAAGAGGGTCTTATAACGGGACCCATGTACAAGGAGGAACGTGTGTATGTATGTGGAGAGGATAGAGATGTAAGGTTGGCAAGATGGAAGGAAAAGCCAGGGTTATGGTTTGGCCTTTCTCCTCTGTCCCCAAGCACAGGAAATAAAACACTCTTTAAAGCCCTACAGCCCTGCCTGGTGTGGCTCAGTAGATTGGGCACCGGCCTGAGAACCGAAAGGTTGCTGGTTTGATTCCCAGTCAGAGCACATGCCTAGGTTGCGGGCCAGGTGTTTCTTCTCTTCCTCTCTTCCTCCCTTCTTTCCCCTGTCTCTAAGAGTAAATAAATAAAATCTTCAAAAATAAAAAAAAATAAAGCCCTGCAGACATATAATTTCAAATCCTGTGGTATAGTTATGAACCATCCAGGAATCCCTAGCAGCAATAGACCTGCCTGGCAAGCTGTGAATTCAGAGGATGTGGACATAGTTTTTCAAAGGCTGAGATGACAGGCAGACCTGTGAGCATCACCAGGCTTTCCCAATTCTGGCTGCCCCTGCAAAGCCATGGGAAGTCTTTTCACTTGTGGAAGGTAAAAAGACCACTCATTAAATCAGGGATGGTTCAGTCACATTTTCTTTCAGATAATATTGTCTCTTAATACGGAGAAGCCCATTTGGGAATGTTTTCTTTTAAGATGGAGCCTGTTAAAGCCTGTTGAGGTGGTCAATAGTGTAACTCATCAAGTAATTCTTGCTGCCTAGCTTCTGAGCACGTGGTAGGATTGTGCTTCTGTGCCCCCTTTGAGGTGTGGTTTGACTATGAGATTTACTTTGGCCAAAGAAATGTGAGAAGTGATTTCTGTAATTTTTGGTGAGAAACTTGAAGTGCCAGTGTGTGAGTGCGATGTCTTCCCCTCTGAGACAGTCAGAGAAATGTAGGTCAAGGGGAAATGATGAGCACAGTCCCCCTGAGAACCCATGTTGGAGTAAAAAGAAACTTGTGTTAAGCCATTGAGATAAAGGGTTTATATGTTATATCAGTTTGCTCTTGCTCATACTGCCTGATAAATCTATATTGCCAGTTATGTACATATATAATTGACATTATAATGCTTTCCTACTGAAACTGTTACAGTAATAATCAGAAGACAATGAAAACTTGCTTGAAGATTAGACAATAGCTTAGTCCATTGGGGCTGCTATAATAAACTGTGATAGAGTGGGTGGCTTATAAACAACATAAATTTATTTCTTACAGTTCTGCAGGCTAGGAAGTCCAAAATCAAGGCACGGACAGATTCAGTATCTGGGGAAGGCCTGCTTCCTGGTTCCCAGATGGCTGTCTTCTTGCTGTGTCTTCACTTGGTGGAAGGGTCAAGGGAGCTCTCTGGAGTCTCTTTAATAAGGGCACTAATCCCATTCATGATGGCTCCACCCTCCTGACCTAGTCGCCTCCCAGATTCCCCAGCTCCTAATGCTATCACACTGGGCTTTAGGCTTTAACGTTTGAATGGGGGGGTGGGGGGGGTGGGAGCGGCACAAACATTCAGTCTACAGTAGAGAATATTGAATGAATTTCTATCTTTCTGATAAAACTGATAAGATGTTGGAGAGTAGTAGAACAAGGAAGGGAGAATGGTAACAACCATTCAATGGGACAGAAAAACAAACAAACAGTGAGTGGGGTGCCCCGGGCAGCCAAATGGTTTCCGGAAGGAGGGAGTAACCAATTCAGTCAAATGCTGTAGATCAAGGTAGACAAGAACTGTTCCTTCAACTTAAGAAGTTACTGCTGACCTGAATCGGAGCAGGTGTTGGTGCTGTGGTGTTCTGGAGAGGAACAACCCTGACCTGAGGCAGTTTAAGAGAGAAGGAGAAACAGGGAATTAGAGATAAAGAATATGTTGTTATTTGATGAATTCACTGTACATGGAAGCAGGGAAGTGGAATGGTAGCTAGAGGGGGAAATGGGATTGTCAGAGTTGTTTTTTTTTTAGATAAAGAATAGCATTTTTTATGCTGACAATAAATTATTAACTAAGGGAGAAAAATTTTGATATTGTCAGAAAAAGAGGAGAGATTTTTCTGGAACCATATCCTTAAGTAAGTCACATGCCATATTAGTTGTCTCTTGCTGCATAGCCAATCACCCAAACATTAATGACCTGAAACAACAAATATTGGTTATCTCATGATTTCTGTGGGTTAGAAATCCAGAGGTGCCTGGTGGAGGTCCTCTGGCTCAAGGTCTCTCTCAAAGCTACAATCAAGGTGTCAGCCAGGGCTGCCATCCTCTCAAGACTCAACTCCAGGTGAGAATCTGCTTCCATGTCGCTCGCTCTTCTGGTGGCAGGCTTTGGGTTATCACTGGCCTTTGGCCCAAGACCTCAGTTTCTTGCCTCTTATAAGCTTCTCCATGTGGGCCTCTCCATAGAGCAGTTCATAAAATGGCTGCTGGCTTCCCTCAGACCAGGAGCTGAGAGCGAGAAAGAGAGAGAGAGAGAGAGAGAGAGAGGGAGGGAGGTCATGAAGTGCCATCCTATCTGGCCATTCTATTTGTTACAAGCAAATCAGTAGGTCCAGCCCACACTCCAAGGGAGAGGTTTACAGAAGGGCTCGGATACCAGGAGGCAGCATCATTGGGGACCACGCTGGAGCCTGTCTGCCAGGGAAGGGAGGGAATCTAATGCCCAAGCAGAGAGGCCAGCCCTGGCCGGGGAGCATTGGTGATCAGGTCTCCAGAGAAGAGGAGTGTCTGTGAGCACAGAGAAGCTAGTTGGTAGGGAGCTGTGGGCGTGGAGGTGAAGGTTTTTGCCTGCTGTCACGGAGTACCTTGGGGCATGGAGGAGATGCCATGAGAAAGCAGGGCTCATTTTCCTTTGTTTTTCTGTTGTCTCCTTCAGCATAGCCATCTCAACCCTTGCCAGTCCTTCACAAAGACGCTCAGAAAGCGTCGCACCAGGTTTTACTAACACTTTGACTTACCTGGGCTCAGAAAAATGTCAGAAAACCTGCATGGAAGCAAGGAAATAAGGAAGAGACAGGAGAGAAGAAAAAGGTGAGGCCCCCCCTGAGGAATCCGCTCACCAGCTGCGCTTTCATGCACAGGTTTCTCTCACTTCACAAAAGTCATATTAAGCCAGAAGCCTTTGCCACTGAACATGTTTAGTTCAAGGGAAAAGGTCACTTGACAGTTTGTTTTGTTAAAGCAGAGAAGTGAGACAAACTTCTTTCCTTCACCAACAGCATTCCCCAGGCCCATCTGCTGGCGGTGTCATGATAGAATGGATTTCAACTTGGAGTGTGGCTGATGACAGAAACAGCAAATTACCAAGGGACTTCTGTTTTGATTTTCAGGGATGTCAGGGGAAATCCTATTGTTGCTAAGACTGTGGAAGATTCCTTCCTTTGGTCTACAGTGAGGGGCAGCAAGGCGAATGCAAGAGTTTGGACTCTGGGGCTAGGCAGGCCTAGTCTGGAATCCCAGCACCTCCCCATTTGTGAAAGGGAAATAATGTGCGGAAGTTTAGAAAGAAACCAGGATGGAGGCTTCCAGGGGCCATTCAGACAGAATAGAAAGCTCAGGATGCCTCCAGGCCTCATGCATCTCAGGTTCACTTGGCACAAGACAGGAGCTCAGGAAAAGCAGTAGTTATTTGGGGCTCATCCCCCTCCCAGAGTGACTTGGGGTTCTCTGCCTGGCTGCTTTGTACACAACACTCCTTGCAAGTTCTCTCCAGCTCTGCCACCCTCCCCACCCCTGCCCACCCTATCTTTTAGTCTAGGACCAGAAGTACCTTCTCCTTGCTGCTCCTGACCCTCTTGTTAGAGTATTTTTCCAGCAGGGAGCTCTCCTTGGCCAACAGAGAACCATCTGGAATTCTCCAAACCTCCTCCCAGGCTTTCCCTGCGTTCTTAGAACCAGCGTCCTTGTTCCTCCTGCAGAGAAAAGAGCTTCCCGACGCAGTCTAGAGCGGCCTTTACATCTACCTACATTCATGGGCGAAAGTGACCCAGGACCTGGGGGGGTGTCAATAGACACCCCAAGCCCATAGCAGCCAACAAGTCGTTGTTTTCAGGGAACGCTTTTCCAGAAGCCCTGTGACTGTGTGATCTGGGTGGGAATTTGGGCCCAAAGCTTTAACAGGAAGACAAGCTCGGCTCCTTATCTCTTGGGCTGCATTCTCTTGACCTCAAGCAAGCACTAGCAACACCCCCACCACCCTGCTCCAAACTCCAAAGAGTGAGGTCTCCCTGGGTTCAGAGCTCACCCCAACCACTGAAACAACCTACTAGGCGGCAGTGCGGTGCCACGCGTTTCTCCGCTGCTCGCAGGGGCACTGCCTGCCAGCTGCCCTGGGTGCTCCAAAACTGACTTTGCTTACACTCAAGGTGGGGGCTAAGATAGCAGCCCCAGGTGCCACGTGGGGTGCTGGCACTTCCCCAACTGAGGGAGTCTGAGGCTTGAAGAAGGCCTCAAGGCCCACTGAGCGGGCCCACTGGCCACTCCCCAAGAGCCTGGGACAGGGCTCACCAAGTCTCTGCCAATGAGTCCCGGGGCTGCGCTGCGGCCTCCGGAACCAGTGTCAGGCCTAGCCCAGGCCCACTGCCCGGTGTGTGCAGGAGAGGAGACAGAGCCCTGGGAGCCGTGGGCCAGACACCCGCACCTGGGAGCCGGGCGGGTGGTGAAGCTGTGGAGGCCCACGTATACACTCAGCTTTGTCGCTTCTCACAGCTTCCAAAAACGAAGACGTCTTGGGAGACAGAGGCCCAAAGGCTACTTTTCCTGAGCAGGAGGCTTTGGCAGTGTAACGGGTGGGTAATTATTCCCTGCGGCTGCCCATCGCCCGCAGACATCAGAAAACAAACGCTTTTGCTGAACCTGGACCCCTCCCCGAAGTCCACAGCTCGACGTTCCCCCCACCCTCCCGCAAGTGAGTCACAACCTGCCGATGTGTCACGACCTCCATCCGGCACACCCGAGGACACGTTCAGGGTCCCCAAGTTTTGCACAGAGACTCGTGCTGGTGAACGCTAGCCCAAAACTTGGGGAGTGAGGAGAGCAACTCCAGGTCCCCAAACTACGCATTATGCACCCGAAGTCGAGGCAGGTTTCTAGACGGAAAGGGAGCGGTATCCAAACACCCCCGGGAGTAGGTGCGCGCGGATCTGCGCCACCCTCTGTGCGCTCGGGCGCCCAGGTGTGGCGTGTTCGGGCGCAGAGAGACCGCGCTGGCTTCGCCAACGCCAGGTCCCCGCGGGTATCGGAACTATGAGGCCCGCCGGTTCCGGCTCCCCGCACCCCAGAGAGGCGCAAGGCAGCGGGTGCGGGCTGCCGCTGCGCGCTCATGTTTATTCACGCGACCTTAAACAGCCGGTTCGAATACATATTAATCAGCCCTTCTAACTACTTACTCAAGCCTAGGTTTGCTGGAGAAAACCAAATCCCTGAAAAGGAAGAACAGCAACTTGGGCTCTAGAAGGGCAAGGAAGCCGGGGTCTGGGGCTAAGCAGTCGGCGCCTTTGTCCCTCCAGGGCGCTGGGCAAGCAGCCCCAAGCGCGGCGGCGGCTGCCAAGGGGGATCGGGCGGTGAGCTGAGGGCCTTATTTACACTCTTTCCCAGACCCCGGGCTGTCGCCACGGCCCTGCAGCTGGGAACAAGCTCCCGGGTGTCCTAACGATCCAGCGAGGCTTTTCCGGGAAAGGAAAAAGAACGTTAGCTTCAGAATCCCTCACTGGCACCGACCCCTCTTCCGAAGTTCTATCATAAGTGTGATTTATTTTTCTCGACTAGGTCCCCAAGAATTATCTAAATTTCGGGCTGCCCAAAATGCTTTCTGCTGTAGGTAGGCAGCACTTAAATTGGGGGCGGGTTGGGGGTGGAGGCGGCTTTGAGGACACTGGCCCCAGTGTCACAAACTCTAACTCAGCTCCTGCCCCAGGGGGAGGGGTCGCCAGGGCTAGGGTGGGGGGGCGAAATTCAGCACCCGACCTCGCTTCCAGATCCCGGAGTTCCACGCGGAGCCTCCCCGAACCACGTGATCGTGGCCTCCAGAGCCCCTCCCTCCTTTCCCGGGACAGTCTCTTTTCCAAACTGGGGCTGGCCCAGCAGGGGCTCTGCAGAGGAGCCGGGGTTGGGGGAAGTGTGGCAGTCTGTCTCCTCGGCCTCCTCCTGCGCGTCCTGTCCCTCGGCAGCCCTCGGCAGCACCTGCCCCAGGTGTTGAACCCGAAGGGCAGAGGGAGCGTGGGCTGTGCTGCGGTTCTGTCCTATCTCTCGTCCTGATTTCCTTTTTCTTTGATCCTTCCTTCCACTTTTCCTACGCTTCCCTGAAGAGGCTCTGCGTCTCCTCTCCGAGGGTCTACGTGCCTTGTCCCGCTCCCCACTGAGCCGGCCTACGGAGGCACCGTGAAGCCATCTAGGCCACCATTCTGAGAATCTAGTTTAAAACGCCCTAATTAAAACTTGAGCTAAATGGGAGAGAGATAGGGAGAGAGTGGGCGTAAAGGTGTGCTGGACAGGACACGCGTGTTCGGCGTGTTCCTAATCCCCCGCAATTTCCCCTGATTTCTGATGCCCAGGGATGCAGCCCTCCAGTCTGTCGGAACCAAGGCGATGACCCCCAGGTCGCGCCTGTGAGGATAAATAAAACCAGGTCCATGCCGAGCTCCGTGTGTGCACGCGTGTGTGCGCTGGCACGTGCGCGGCGGGAGCGCGGGTGCACGAGATTTTGGACATGAAATGTCGGTAGGGCACATGAGGAAAATGCTAACGGGTCCATTGAACTCAGTGGCAGTACCTGAAGGGACTCTAGGGAGGACAAGCTGGGCTCCCCGCGGAGGTCGCAGTGGTGACATTCTAGGAAGCTTGCCCCCCCCACTCTTTCCACCACTCCCATTCCTGAGTTCCCCAAGCCCCTTTTGAAGGTAGTTCCTCTTCTGCGAACAGACTCCTCTCCTCTCCTGACCTTATGAAAAGGTGGCACCCGTGGAGCCAGCCAATCTGGAAAGGCACACTTGGTTTCTGTTAAACCTAGGCTGTGCCTCTCCTCTCTCTGGATTTCCAGCTTTCTGCGAGTGGCTAATTACCTTGGGTGATCCCCAAATAAAATGGTGGGGGTTGGGGTTGGCCGGGAGGAGGGTGCCCCAGCGAGACTGACAACCCAGTAATATCATCGCGTGAAGGGAGTCTGAAGATCTCCCCGTAATTTCCCTTAAGAAATCTGGTTCTACTGGTCGATCTCAGTAGGAGAATTCTTTGCCTAGGGGCTCGAAATGAGTAATGGGCCGTGTGTCTTCAAGCCCTCAGCTAATATGATCATAAATACATTCAAGGAGAGCAACGGGGTATTTACAATTAGTACCTAAACTTCTGCTGCTTGCCAAAAAGCCCCTAAATAAGCCCTCCCCCAATCAAACAAGGAGCCCAAGGGACGGGGCAATCAGGTAGAGACATCTTCAGAAGGGATTAAAAACCAAAGCTGATTTTATTTTCTCCAGTCAAGTGTGAATGATGGGGCCGTGGCGGCAAGGGTGATAGAGTGTACCTGACAAAGCCACCGTGAGAGACCAGGCGGGAGTGAGGGTCACAAATGCAAAGGCGTAAGCTAGTTGCCTTGCAGGTACCACTTCCCTGCTCTGCCCTGAGGCTGTGGCAAGGCCCAGAGGCCACCTTGTACCTGGAAACCCAATCCAACAGGTCGCTGCTTACCCACAAATACCCATCCCCCCAAATCGCTGTGAGTTTGATCTCCTCAAGTGACTCCCAACGGGTTTACCCGGATAGAGCTCCCTGCGAGTTTTCCAGATTCGTCCATTTCTAGGAATTTGCATGCTTTATAGGAAGTTGAAACCCTGAAGGCTCAGGTTACACTTTACCCTCTGCGACGTTTCCGCAAGTCACTTGGTGAGGTTCAAGCACTTCTTTAAAAAAGAAGAAAAAGGAAAAAAAGAACACTGCTTTTAGAGTTGGGGATCCCCTCCCCCTTTGGCACAACAATTCAAAAGAAGTTGTCACTGTTTCTCAAAACCCAGTTTCCCGTCGGCCGTCGGGGAGCGGGGAGCTGCTTGCTAGAGTGCAGGCGGAGTCCCCGCGCGCGTTCGCAGAGACGTCGGCTGGGCCGTCTATAATTTGCATTATTCATCTAAGTTAGGGTCAGGGTTGAAGAGTGTCAAGTTCGACAACTGGGTGGCCAGCGGCCCGGCGGGCTTAGCGGTCACCTATCGAAAATAAATCCATTGATAGTGTCGGCTGCAAAGGTCTCTACAGACGCTTGCCTACAGGACAGCTCAGGGAACCCGAGTGTGGCCCAGATCTCCTCGGGTTCGCGCCTGGCCTCCGCAAGCAATTCAGCCAGGTGGTTCCCTGTCCCCTGAGGATCAGCCAAAGACGTACAGCCTGGAGGGGAGGAGGGCGGGGGCCAAGGGGAGAAACCTGAGAGACAGAGACAAGCCTTGAGTGTATTCTCATTCTTTAAGGGGGCGAGCACGCTGTTTCTACGCAGTCGGGCAGGGCTCCTCATAAGCTCCGGCTTCAGGGTGGGTTGGGGGTGAGGACAGAGATGGTATGGGGGCAGTAGAGTTTGCTCGTCGCTTGTTTGGTCTTCACATCTTTTCCCGCGGCCCAGGTAGGCTGTAGGCAAAACCCTGAGACAGGGGTGGCCACCTTCCCACCGGGACCCGCTCCCCTGAAACACAAAGCCGGTCTTGGTATTCCCCCTCCAGCACATCAAAATCAGGCCTGGGTTCCGCCCATTAAATTTTCTTTCCTTCCTTCCTTCCTTCCTTCCTTCCTTCCTTCCTTCCTTCCTTCCTTCCACAACTATTCATTCAGCTCCTAGAATACACCAGACCCTGTATTACACTCTCGAAAACGCAGCATAAATGGAAATCAGGCCCCAGAGCCCAGGATTGGCTCCCTGGACTGTTTAAACATCAGCATGCCTCTTGGAATCGCCAGTCTCATTGCTCCACAGATTCCGACGCTGGGCAAAGGGACCCAGGAAAACATAACTTCTGCATAACTTTTACTTCTCTTTTCCTTTTCTCTTTTTTCAAGTAGCAGCGGACCATTAATTAGAGGAAGAATTACGGCTCCCCTACATTATCCCAACCTGCTCACTTTCTATCTGCTGCGGACAAAGCTAATAATGGCAATTATTGCTTCTATAAACATCCCGAGGCAGCGCTCTTCTCCCGCGGCGTGTGTGTTTCAAGAATATATAGAGAAAGTTCCCCCCGCTCATTTGCATAGCTTCATCTTTACCTTTTCCCATTCAGCCCTTGCAAAAAGCATATCTATTCAAAGCCCTCGCAAAAAGCATATCTATTCAAAGGGCATTTAGTCCATTTCTTTCTTGGCCGGTAAACCTATTCATCAATTGTTCTGCCTTGTAGACCGCATTCTAATGCTAATCTAGCGTGTTAAATATCTTTTTGTTCCCCTTTCACCGTTTTGTCATTCAGTTTATCCAGTTTTGGTCACCCATTTTATTTATTTATGCGCCTGCTCCTATTCAGGGGCTCATGTATTTTTTATTATGTTGTTTCACTGTCACGCAGTGTCAACTTAGTCTATTCAATGGGGGCTACTTGAAGGCCGGAGGGACAAAGCGTGTACACATTGCACCGCTATTCATTCCGGCCAGCTGGATCGGCTGAAAAAAAACCTTGTGAAAAGAAACGCCTCACAATGGGCACAGAAGAAGTGCACAATGCTAACAGTTTTCCAAATACCACTGATTGGTTTCTTCACAATGAGGAGAAAGCCGCCGCTTTTTCTTAGCTCCACTTCAACAAACAAGGCTCTCACAAAGCCTCCCAACCCTGCGTTTTGTTCCGGGACAAAACCTCCTCGACTGTCTAAACGCTCCCACTGAAGGACAAAAAAAAAAAAAAAAAAAAGATTTTTTTTTTTTAAAAAAAAGCTCTTTTCACTATCCCCCCTCCTTTTTTTTTTTTTCCTAAAGAGAATAAAAAGGAATGGGTGGGGGTTGTCATTGAATTAATAATATCAGTCTTTTAAAAGAGGAGAGCTGACCTTCGAGATGCACTGGGCTGAGGGAGAAAGAACGCGAGAGATTAATAAAGTTTGGACGGCGGCGCTTTCTCCGCCTGCGCGGGGCAGTGGGCGCGAGAAAGCCACGGACACCTCGGGCGGGCGAGCCGCAGGGAATTCCGCGGGCCCCGCGGGGGCGGCGGCGGCGGGGAGCACCCGCGCGAGCCGCGCGCTGATTGGCTGGCACGCCGGCCCTGCTCCGGCCAGACGGTCGGGTCCTCCCTGCATCTTCTGCGCCCCTCGCCCACGCAGCCCCCACTGAGGGGGTGAGAGAGAGATCCGCAATGTTTTTTTCCCAGTTTTGTTTTGGGCGGGGGGGGGGTGGTGCTAGAAATTGTCAAGTGAAGTGACAACCGAGGCCAACTCCACTGCCCCCCGGAAGCCATCCATCCCTCGCACGGCCGCGGCCCTCCAGCGCTGGTCCTCCTTGCTTCGACACAACACTTCCACCTGTTTGCGCAAAGCTGGAAGGCGACACGCCTGGCCCCTCGCCTAGGAGACTTGTGTAAAGCCCTTAGGCAACCGTGACTACAGAGGGATGTCATGGCTTTTTTTTTTAAACCTTAGAAAAGAAACGACAATGGAAGCAGAACAAAAAGGAGGAAGGGAAGGAAGGCAGAAAAGAAGGGAAGAGGAAAAAGAGACGAATGTGGAGAGATGGAGAGGTGGAAGTGGCTCTCGATCCCGCCAGCGCCGTGTGTGCAGGTCGCTCTCAGACTCCCAAGCACACACCTGGCCCTCTCCACTTCCTCTTGCCCCAGGTCGCTCCCCCTCACACCAGCACAGCCTTGCCTTCTCCAGGAGCCACCGGTTAGCAAGACCACAGGAGTCAGAGGAGCGATACACTAGTCACCCCCCCCCCCCGGGGGCCTATGGACATACTCCAGCAGCCACACAATCTGTTGGCGGTGTGACCCCGCGTGCTCACCCCCGAACCCTCCCCCCACCCCTCCCCTATCTTTCTATCTTCTTTTCATTTATCAATACTCCAGAGCGTTGCTCCCAGAAAACGCTGATCTTTGGGAAAAGGGGAGGGGGCAGGAGGGGGCGGGGAGCCTCGGGCCGAGCTGCACGGCTCAGGGAGGTAACTAAGATTTAGGGCTGGGGTGATTTCCAGGGAGCTGCAGGAAGTTCCGTGTTGAGAAGTGATGGGCCGCTACAAAAGGCAAAGACGAAGGCTTGAAAGGATTTAATTAACCGTGTCAGGGATAATTACCCCTGGACAGTCCAAATTAGTTTTGCATAATCGCTCAGAACCATATGAATTAACTTATAATATTGCAAAGAGCTCCGGGAATAACAGGAGAGGGATCGTTTTAATTAGTGAATCAGGGTCAAACCAGCAGAGCCCATTTCTCACATTTCCAAAACTTTTCATGGTTTTTAAAATATTATTCCGTTGGGGGAAAACAATGACTTTAAAGAGTCGGGTCACTTATAAAGACGTGCAGCTCCAGAGGATGGTCTCTGTCATTAGCAACAAGTTTAAAACTAGTTGAGTCTTGTATCTTGAGAATTTCTATCTCCGTGGGGGGGGGGGGGGGGGGGGGGGGGGGGGGGGGGAGGTGGGGGGCAGGATAAAACTCTCCCTTTATTATTTAATTTTTTTCGCTGGTATTATTGCTGGTGCCAGAAATCTCTTCTCTAAATTTAAAATCCTTTCTGATTTCAAATCTTTTTCCAGTGGGAACTTGCCTAGCTCTGGAAATTCAACCCTCTCCATTAGAATGTGTTGTACTTCTATTTTAATGTCATTAGCATGACAAAATAAAGCCTTAAAGAGGCCAAAAGTTGTATATTGTTCTTCGCTGTGATAATTCTTCCAAAGAAAATCTTAAGGTGTAAATAAGGAATATGCCAAAGATACGTGGACAAATTACACTGATTTAAGTGGTGGGGCTCTCCTCCTAACAAGATAAAGTGGTCAGGCAACTTTTCCCTCTTAAAATGTTACTGGAAACTAGTGAGATGCTTTGAACAGTCTGGATGTTTTCAATGGGCTCTGTTCTACTGGTTCATGAATGCCTTTTTTTTTTTTCTTTCAAGATAATACAACGACTTGGTTTTTTAAAAATCTTCTTTCCTATTCACGATTAAAAATGTGATAAATCAGGTTTTTGGCTCTGAATAACAATGGCTTGATTTAGATTTCCTAGTAAATCTATTCAAAAGTGAAACAAAGGCTGCCTTTGGAGGATACCTTACACTTCACCTGGACCAGGCACGTCAGGGCAATTCAGATAAAAATCTTGTTAGGAACTCGACAAAAAAAAAAAAAAGAGGATTTTCTCTTTTCCCTGGTTCAGGCTTTATTTAAACTCTTTGTTCAAAAAAAAAATGAACAGAGTGATAGTCGGATTCTAATGTACAGATATAGTTTAGACGTCTAATATTAAATTAGATCACACAGAAAAGCCATTTACACATAAAGGTTAAAACCAATACTTAAACTTTTAAAAACTTTATATTACATAAAAGCCAAAATGGAACTAAACACATGTCAGCCAACTTCATTCACAAACATTAGTCAAAATATGTACATTTAAAAAGAAACACAAAAGCTATAATTGAGGAAGGTTCTTTTCTCTAAAATGTGTTTTATCATAAATTGCAAATGAACTGCAGAGGATCTAAAAAAAATAAGCTAATTAGGGAGGGAACTCCAAAACACATTTAAATGGTTCATGTCGGTGGAGAAATGCTAGCTGACAACGAGAGACATCTGTCAAAACAATTCTGTGGGGCCTTTTTTTTTTTCAGTTTTGCTAAATAATAAATATATAATTACCACTCAGACCAAAAAAAGTCTGATTTAATCTTAGATCAAATTGCGATTCTGAAATAGTCCCGCAATTTTTTTTTTAAGTTAACTTTGACATTAGCTCCGAAGGCTTTAGAGTCTAAAATCGACTCAAATTTAGGGCAACGCAAAATAACACATTCTGAGACGCAATGTTTTCACGGACATGTACACATTTACAATCTTAGGGTGAACGCAGCCATAGGGGAAAATAGGAACAGGGCCTTTGCATTTTGTGTAAATTGTGTCGGAATCCTAGGGAGGGGACTCCGAGTGATTTCTTAGCTGTTCTCTCTCTATTTAAGGGAGAAAATCCAATTGCCAACTTCTCATCTCACACATATTTCTTGTTTGCGTTCCTTGCTCTTGAGAAAGAGCACTAGCTCTGATTTGCATATGGCGTGATAAACAAAAGAAACCGCGACCATCTCACACACAAAAGGCCAGATTCGAGCAGGTCACTGGTCACGAATGGATCCGGTCTAGGAGTTCTGCTTGAGAGAACAGGGATTTGCAAAGTTCAAACGGTACAAATAAGGAGCAAGGTTGCTCAGAGCCATCCCGCTCCGAGAAACTAATGGCACAGATCAGCTTTTCCCTTGTGCCAGTCATTTCAGACCTAGCACTGGATGGGAGGGCATGCAACATATAGACCGGGGTGGGGGTGGGGGGTGGGGAGAGGTGGAAATAAGGGAAAGATAATGAGAAAAAATAAAACCGACAAGAAACTTCCAACAAACGAAACTGGAGAGCCCAACATGTCAAGAAGTTACTCCTCCACCTCTGTGGGCCAAAACGCAACAGGTTCCCAAGTGCAAAACCAACGCTAACTGCTGCCGGATACAACTGCCCTCTGTAAAGCTGGCTGCCGAAGTGCGGGTCTGAAATGGTCCTGTGAATTCACACGCACACTCGCCCGCGCACTCGCGCGCTCGGCCACTCGCGCCCCGACTGGCATCTCTGCCTGGCACCTATACATCTTATGTACAAACAAACCGGGGTCCCAGTCGCGGGAGGGCGCAAGGGGTGGCCGCAGAGCTCGTACCTATGATACATATGTACAAGTGTGCACACCGGTCCTCGTAAGGCGGCCCCGCGGGGTCATAGCGCGGCGGCGTAAGCCGCGGGGTAGGGGTCCAGCTGAGGCTTGCCCATGCCCGGCAGCAGGATGTAGGCGAGCGGCGGCTGCAGCCCGGGGCTGGGCCAGGCGCTGCAGTTGCACGGGATCATGTAGCCCGGGTTGCCCGGGCTGGGGTGCGAGTGCGTGTGCCCCCCGGCGGCCGCCGCAGCCGCTGCAGCCGCAGCCGCCGCGCCGTGGAAGGCGCCCGCGCCAGCGGTCGGGTATCCCAGCGACGACGCGTACGGGAGGCCGGACGACGACGAGGAGATCTCTGCCATCTTGGAGCCCAGGTCGAGCAGGGAGTAGGGGCTGCCCGCGGCGGCGGCAGCGGCGGCGGCGGCGGCGGCAGCAGCCGACTGCGGGAAGAAGACGCGAGCAGCAGCGGCGGCCGCGGCAGCCGCCGCCTTCTCTGGGTTGGCGAGCAGCGACTCCGGCACCAGGCCGCCGCCGGCGCCCGCGTGCAGCCCCGCGCCCGCCTTGAGCGCCGGGTGCTCGGCGTCGGCCACGCCGCCCAGGCCGTAGGGCACCGGGAAAGCAAACTTGTCTTTTTTGAGCAGCGTCTTGGGTTTGCGCCTCGGCCGGTACTTGTAGTCCGGGTGCTCCTTCATGTGCATGGCGCGCAGGCGCTTCGCCTCGTCGATGAACGGCCGCTTCTCGGACTCGGTGAGCAGCTTCCACTCGGCGCCCAGGCGCTTGCTGATCTCCGAGTTGTGCATCTTGGGGTTTTCCTGGGCCATCTTGCGCCGCTGAGCCCGCGACCACACCATGAAAGCGTTCATGGGCCGCTTGACGTGGTCCACCGGCTTAGACATGCTGTCGCCGTGCCGCGGCTGCAGTCCGCCGCCGCCACCGGCACCCGGGCCCTCGCCCTCGGCCCGGAGGAAATCAATGTTGGCTGTCCGCGGGGACACGTTCGGCCCGCTGGCGCTCGCCGCGCCCTACTTCGCACCCTGGGGTCGCTCCCGCCCGGGAGGAGGGGGCCAGGGGACCAGCCCAGGGCCGCACCGCGCCTCGGGCTGCGTTAATCTCTCTGGCCGAGCGCTCGGGAAAACCCTCTCCGGAACACGATAACTTTTAGGTGGTGTCCCCACCCCACGGTGGCGGTTTGCTCTTTGCTTTCTTTTTGTCTTTCCTCTCCGGTGGCTTTTTCTCGCGAACTCCCCGCAGGTAGCCGCTGCCTGTCAAAGCTGGCCCCCTCCTCGGTCTTTTTTCACCTAAATGCACAGCAGCCCGGCAAGTTGCGTCGCAGAGGCTCCACCAAGTTGAACCGAGGAGCCCGCCTCCGCGTGCTGCCAAGTGCCAAAGGGGGCTCTCCGCGGCTGGAGTGTTTGGGTTCTCCTCGGTGACTTTCTCATTTGACAGTAGCAGCTGGGGGTGGGGGCGGAGGAGTGGAGATGGCCCAGGAGGAGGAAGAGGAGGGGGAGAGGGAGGAGGGTACGGGCGCACCAAGGGAAAACAGCGCAGCAATGGATGTCAATACCAATGCGGTAGCACCAGCCGGTCTTCCTGACTCGGGGCAGGGCGCGCTGATGGGAACCCCCCAGTCGACTGGTGTTTTTGGAAGGGGTGAGCTGTCCGCGCCCGCCAGCACCTGCCTCACCGGCCTTCCTCTTAGGCTGCGGGTCGGAGACGAAGGTAGGATGAGGCTTGATCAAGGTTGGGGTCGCGGGGCCTCAGAGGAAATCCTCCCGACTAGCCGAGGCGCCGGCTCCCGGGCCATGCCGGCTCCCCTCGCTCCGAGCCTCTGCAGACGCGCCGGCCGACTGGGGATCCCGCGGCGCGCCGAGTGTGGGAGGCGGCGCTGCCTCGGTGCGGCTGGCGCGGCCCCGGCCGCGTCCCCACCTTGTTACTCTCGGCCGCCGCCCGGCACTTGCAACTAACTTTGCCCAAGTTTCCTGCGCCGGCGCGCTGGCCTTGCTGCGTGCACCCGCGTGTGCGCCAGCCAGGGGCCCCTCTCTCCTGGGTTCTCGGGACGGAACCGAGCAGGCGCGGAGGCGGAGGTGCTGGAGGAGGGGATTTAAGGAAACCGCGACGTCACCTCAGTCCACAGGTCCGTGTTGGGGCTGTTCCCGCTTCCCCGATTCCCGCAGCACAGTCGGCCCTTTCCTGGGTTCAGGCCGCCACTCCGCCGCCGCTCCGGAGGAGGCAGGAGCCCAGTGCACAGGCTCAGGTGACTGTCGCTACCTGTGAGTGTACGCGCCCGGAGCCGGCGCTTGGTGTGCATGTCCAGTCGCGGCTGAGTGTGTGTATATCTGGGGGCATGCGGAGGAGGTGGAGCCCAGGACTCCAGGAGGGAGGGGGGACAAGAGGAACCTCCTCCCGCTCCCACACTCCCAGGACCTCGAATTAAACAGGATCCCCTCCCCCTCCCTACTGCTCCTCCCACCTCTCTTCACTAGGGAGCAGGTTTAGGCGAGTGGAGAGCCCGGATCGCGCCACGGAGTCTGCACCCTGTTTTGCATTGACTTCCTCGGAGTCATCCCGGCCACCCTGGCCGCCGGAGCAGCGCTGGTCGCGGCTCTGGGATCCTCTGCCCCGAGGAAGGAGGGGCGCACCGGGAAGAGTCTGGTGGGCGCACTCTCAAATACGCTGGAGAGTTTTCCTGCCAAGAAAGTGCTCACTTTCCTCGGATGTGCAGATGTTACTTGCAACAGATACTTCGTGCATTTTCTTGCCCTGGTGATGTATGTAGTTAGAGGTAATGATGTGAAAAATAACTGAGGAGGGACTGAGCATGCTCTTGGCAACCCATTTGAAAAGGAGCTAACCGGGGCTGAGAGAAGGCATCCTTGGCTGACCTTCCAGCTCTTTAACAGTTCTGGGTGTTTTGTTTTGCTTTTTCTATTCTGGTCGTCAGAGCCATCTCTAAGCTGATCTCTTTAAGGTACAGTTAACTTCGAGTATCTCACTCAAACGCAGAGAGAGGGTGAAGGTGTTCAAAATGAAAAAGAAATATGAAATGTTTCTTTAAAAAAAAAATCAAACATACCCATCACGACATGCTGGGATATTTCTATGTTGTTAAGCACATTTTTTTTTTTTTTTTTTAGTAAGAGCAGTTTTTTCTTTGCAGTTGACGTCATACAAAAATCAAACAGCATGATTTTGCTTGCCTATTTGTCTCCCTTCTCGGTGAGCTGCAGCGTACTTACAACATAGTAAGTCTGGAAGTTTTATTCACAAGTAGGCCTGCCCTTCAAGGAGAACTGGCTTGCCTTCTTTTGGCAGTTTGGATTTGACCTAGCCATGTGGGGTGTGCAAGGAAGAAGCTCTGTAAGTGGTTAACTCTTTTAAGCCTTCCCTTGCGATGTACGTGCCACTCACACACAGACCCAAAGCATCGCTTGAAGTTATGGACTCCAGTGGAAACAGTTTCTTGAAGAGGTAGGCTTGCTCGATGGCTCATTTTAATAAATAGAAGAGTGATTGCTGCTGTAATTGTGGTTGCTGTAATGACACACAAGTGTGAGTCTGCAGTGAAATGTGTAGGAGTCCGTGTTTTTTCTGTAAGCTGTCACGTTCACTGAAGTTTACTCTGTATCAGTTATGCCCCCTGTATTGCTACAACAATTGGACTGACTTCTCTGGAACCGTATTCCTCTACAGGCTGTGGAAAGGCACTCTGTCATTCACAGACTCGGGGTGGAGCCACATTAGAACACTGGCAGGTGTCATCACACGGACGAGAATATTAAATATACTGTTTTGTGCTGATAAACTGCATAATTATCATCTCTGTGCTTTTAGCCTACTAACTTGTGTAATAGTTTTGAGACAAAAATGTGATCCACTATCCTACAGAGAACATGGGCATGGTGATGTGACATACGCGATACTGTTATTCACTCAACTTCATGAATAAAGTTGTGTCTCGTCATAAAAATTATCTCGGCATATACAAAAGGGTAAGGATTGATAAAAGCTGTTTTATATGGGTTGGTTCAGTTGTAGTATACTCTTTTCAAATTTAAATTAAAACTCGATTGCAATAAATTGTCAACATGGAAAGAAATGTTTGTATATGAGATTGCAATGAATGCTTGTCCGTGCGATGTTGTATAAAAAAATAAAATGCATCTTGCTTCTTCCTTGGGAGTTTTTAAATTGGGCAATATCGCCTGTTTAGTGGTATTAAATAAATGGAATTTGGAAGTTCTTAAGACCAAGAATGTTAACCTGAGCAAAACAAAGGTGCTTTTCATACCTAAGAAGACAGTAGCCGTTAGTGTGTTTGTCATCTGTTCACCAAATAAAACTGCATGTATTTCAAAATAGAAGAGATTTGGGTTTTTTGATTTCAGTTTTTGGGAGATCGATATTCTTGGCCTAAACCCTCGCCAACCAAAGCAAGACCCTCGGCAACAAGCTGTGTGTGACAGAAAGGCGGCTCTTACTAACCAACGTCACCCCTCTCGCCTGAGTCTGGTTGAGCTTTCCACAAAGTAACTTTCCACGTCTCCTCTGTCTTATGTACCAAAATATATCCCCGCAGATTTTATGTTGGCCTTGATAGAATATCGTATTTTTGTTCTGGTGCATTTTTGACCTAATGGTGAAAAAAATACCAAGATGTGGAAAAGAGAATAGTCTGTGTGAGTGAATAGGAAGGGGAGAGTAAATTGAAATAGAATTTTAAGTTTGTGGGGTTGTTAGTGTCCACTCTTGATTGTGTGCGCCCACAGAGAGTGTGCCCGGTCAGCAGAGCGTGTGTGGGCTCTGTGTTTTCCCTGTGGCCACAGCAGCACATGTGTGCTCTCAGATGCACCTCATCAGAAGCTGACAGATAGACGCTCTCAGAAAAAGTCTGTGAGTCTGCGTGGATTCAGTTCCTTCTTTCCCCCTCAGTCCCGCCCAGTAAATGGTCTCTTTTTCAATTCTAAAACTTTCACTAGGAGGCAGCAATGAGGCTGTTGGGGAATAAAAAAAATACCTTGGCAACACCAGACTGACCGGCTTTCTTTCCCTTTCTCTTTTATAGAGGAGGGGAGAATCTCTGGGTCCCAAAGGAAGGCAAGGGATCAGAGTGAATGAAGTCACTGTCCTCTGACCTTCCCAGGCCACTCTCTCACTGGATTTTCATCCAGATGGCTCACCACCATATTTCTCTGGAACCATGGAGGGGGTGAAGCCCAGGGAAGTGACTGGGCAGTAGAGGTGAAGTCCTCCAAGAGCAGAGGCCCAGGCCTCACCCCTGGAACACTGAGAGAGGGCAACTGTAGCCGGAGAGCTTTGGGGTTGTCAGCAAAGGCAACGAAGGAGTGCATCAGCTTTCATACCTGCATGGAAAGGAAATGCAGCCTGCTTGACTGGTAAAGAAGGTAAAGAGCAAACTGTGACAGAAGCCAACCGTAGGTTGTTGTCACAGTTCTCTAGTCTTACTCTTCCAGCTCCCTAGTTCTACTCTTATCCGCCCCACCCCCATCAGCCCCCAAAAGGGGAAAAATCCCAAACCATGGTCCACGTGAAGCCAGAGAGAGGAAAGGAAGAGTTGAATCAGACTGTCGTGGCAGGGGTGGACAGTTGCACGTGTGGCCCTGTACCACTAAATTTCCATCTTTTCGAGATTTCTGTCCCTTTGTTTTCGCTGTTCTGGCCATGCTTGGGAAGTGAGAGGGTACAGATCAATTGTGGAGACAACTTTTCTCATTCCTTATTTGTCATGCTCACACAGGCTGCCATTGTCAAACAGGGGCTTTACCTGGATGCCAGAGCAAGAAAAACAAAAAAGTTACCTCTCGCCCCTCACTTCCCCTGAAAGCACCTAAGGGATAAAAGACAACACAAATAATCCAAGACAGACAACTTCACAAAGTACTGACTTCAGACCCCAAGAACCCGGTAAAAGCAATGGAGAGATATACTTCTCCCGGAGTGGGTGCTTTTTCTCAGCGGAAGGAAGCTAGCCATGACAAACACAGAAATGAATGAGTTGGGTTCAACAGACGCCTTATCCTGTGGCCCCTTAAGTGTTCCAGCCGGGTGGTAAACAACCCTGCTTCTGGCTTTGCAGAGTCCCTCTGTCTGGCTGTCCTCCCTTCCAGCTTCCAGAATGTCCTGCCCTGGGTGCTTTTCCCTCTCAGATTCAGCTTCCTATCTAAGGATGCCTCTGCTTTGGAGCTCATTTGCTGAGCAGGTTGATTATCTTAGAGCTGACAATTGAGTTCATAAGATAACCTATCTTTTACATACATGATCTTATCCAATTCTCAGGAAGACTCAATGAGAGTTACCTCAGTTTGCAATTGGCAAAATGAGCCTTAGAGCAGACGAATTAGGAACTCACCCCAAGTAGCACCAGCAAAAGTGGAAGGAGGAAGGTTTGAATCGACTTGATGTTCTTAGTCTCCACCCTGAATCCTGGTGGCAGGCTCAGCCTCTCAATTCTTCCTACTCCTCCCCCCCCCCCCAGCCGTCTGTGACTCGCTCAGGGCCCAATGGCAGTCTCTGGAATGATGGGACCCGGACCCACGACAACAGCACCCCAACACCAGTTTGGTGGTTATCAGCGCAGATTCGGTCTCAGCTGCAACCCACTGTCCCTGTGCACTGTGGGCCTCCCACGGCAAACACTGAACAGTTGCAGCCCTGACCGACCCCAATTCCCCCCCTTCTCTGACAGCCCAGGGCTGTACTGAAAGGACATCTCATAACAATGATATCTAATCTCAGTCTCTCTGTCCTCCCCAGCCCTAAGTGTCCTTCCCACCCTCTCCTTTCCTCTTCTCTTCCCTCCTTCATTCCTTTCTTTCTACCTTTCTCTTGTAAACTACAAGCGCTCAAAATTGATTTAATCACAATTTCTGATTCATGATGCACTCTCGTAAGTTCTCCAACAATGGTCTCTGTATTGATTTAATAATATTACAAGTACCTATGAATCTACCACCCAAAATATACCCTGCTGGTAACCCTATGCCAAACCAAATGAAATCCCCAGTAACCTACATACTGGCCTCCCCTAACTCAATGGGATCATTTCCATTTCCTTGATTTTTTTTATGTAGCCATATAGTTTTGTTTATCTCTGTGTATTCTTTAAAACTATGTTTTCATTTTAATGTGTTTATAACTTACAAAAGTCTTGTATAAAATTGTACTAATGAAATAGTTTATTTACTTATGCTGTTTGGACTCAATACCACATGTCACCGAGTTTATTCATCTTCGCTGCCCTCAAACAGTCGATGGTGTATGTGCTCCACTGGGTATTTGCTTACACTCTCCTGTTTCCGGTTTTTAACCGTGTGTACTGGTTGCTACAGGCGTTCTTTCTTGTGTTTACTGCTGTAGACATGCAAGAGATTTTTACAGGCAAAATTAAAAATGGGAACTCATTTAGTGTTGTACCCCTTTTCCAAGTGTGTCCTCTTGTGTTTCTGTTTGGTTTTGAGTTTTCTCCAGGCATTCAGAGAGTAGTTTTTTAGAATGCTGTCCCAAGTTTATGATTATTACCCATGGGAGGGCTGGTCTTTATAGGAGCTATTGCTCCATTTCCAGAATCCATCTGAAATTGATTTCTGGGTATAGTATGAGGCTTGATTACTTTATATATAGATACTCAATTTTCTAGAACCATTAATTGAAGAGACAGCCTATTTATGCTGCTCATTTTTGCTACCTTTGCCATATGATGGAGCTGGTTTCTGAGCTCTTTTGCTTCATATTTTTCAATTTTTTCACTAATAATGCACTATCCTAATTCTGACAGAGCAAGTCTTCTCATATTTTTATTCAAAAGTGTTTTGGCTACTCTTGGCTTTTGCATTTCCATATACATTTTAGAACAAATTTTCAGGTTCCAAATATTGTTTAGAAACTCTAATATTTAACTTATTTCATTTTTAATTTTAATTGACATACAGTTGACATGTGACATATTAGATTCAGGTGTGCAACATAATATGATATTTCTGTATATCATGAAATGATCACAGGAAGTCTAGTTAACATCTGTCACCACATATAGTTACAAAATGTTTTCTTGCAATGAGAACTTTTAAGATTTCTAAAATCTAAATATTTTTTTAAAAACCTTTTAAAAAAAGGTTGCTGTGAATCTCTAGATTGATTTCAGGAGAACTGACATTTTTACAATTTTAATACTTCTAACTCTTGAGCTTAGTATTCTTTCATTAATTTTGTTGTTCTTTAGTTTCTCTGAGCAATGTTTTACAGTTTTCTGGTAGAATTCTTACTCATCTATTATTCTTTGGTTTTCAAAACTATTTTGATGCTATAATAAATAGCATATTTTAAAGATGATATCTTTTTTAAAGACAGTATCTTTTAAATAATTTTATTTTGTTTGCTGCCAGCATATAAAAATACTATTGCTTTTTCTAGATTGATTTGGTAAATGGCAAGCTTGTAAAACCATTTTTAATTCAATTAACTTATTTGTAGCTTTTTAAAATTTTCTACATACAAAAGTATATCATCTGTGAATATTGAGAGTTTTCTTCTTTTCTAATTGCTATATTGCATTTCTTTTCTTGCCTTATGGGCCATCTAGTGTCTTCAGTTCATTGTTGAACAGAAATGGTAATAGTGGACATTGTTTCTTATCTTCTTTCTTACGAATGTATGGCGGAGTTGGAGGGAGGGTCGTGGTACTCTTTGCAGGGCTTGGGGCTTTTCATGACCTAGCCCAGCCCTGGTCCCAGTGCCACTCATGACACACTTCTACACATTTTCCCGGAATTCTGTTTGGTTATGCTTTTCTCAGGTTAGACAGTTCACCAACCAAGCGGTTCAGCCTTTACCTGTGCAGACAGAATCCTGCCTGGGTGGGTCCATGAGCTCTGCACACAGGAGGAGAAGCTCCATTGGTACAGGTTCCTGCATCCCCAACTCCTTTGTCAGCCCAGCAGAGGTTTTTGGCCCAAATACAGGTGCTCACCATGTATTTGGTTCATGTTAGACTATTTGCCCTGACCTGTTCTTACACCACGGCCTACTTGCATCTTGCATGAGGAACGATAGCCTCCGTCTGCGTCTGCACCATTGGAGGCTAGGCAGCGGGGCCAATTTTCCCCTAGTTTCTTACACCACAGATGGACAGGGTGGCTGCTTGGTCCAGGCTTGGTCCGTGATGCGCGGAGGACAAGTCAAGCTCCCTGATCCCTCCACACAGTCCGAAGTGAGGACGTTTGTTTTACCCAGCAGCATAATGTTCCCTTGCTCTAGAGGCAAAGGTAACATAGCCTAGCCGCAAGCATACCCCACGATTCCTTCTGATTTTTGTGACTTGGACGTCATAAAAGGGCACCTGGCAGGACTCCAGAAGCATTAAAGAGAGGTGGTCGACCTGATAGCAATCGGCCTCTCCTCGTTCCAGCTGCCCAAGAAGCTGACTCATGACCTCAGTGGACTTATCACCCCCCGGTATTTGGAGAGCCGCATTGTATTTTAATGCTTTGTGCACCGAAGTGTTTCTGTGCACCGGCTTCCTAGTTGACGTGTCCTTTTGTTCACTATCGGCCTCCAATTCCACACTCCCGCCAGCTGTCAGGAGCGGCTGGATCCAGCACAGGCACGGCCGCAGTGTGGCTTCTCAGAACGCTTTCCCAGCAGGGCCCAACGTTCATGCGTGTGCCTTGGCCACTAGCAAGCACATCTCTTGCTCTCAAAGCCCTCTGTTTGATAAAAATGTGTCTTTATTTATTTTCTTGAGGCAAAGGGGGGATTTCATTGTGGCTCAGGGCTTGTTTTTTGTTTTTTTCTATAAAGTTCTTCCTTTACGATGAGAGCCCAGGACAGTGAGAGAAGAGTCTGGCAACCATCTGACAAGAGAATGTTATCTGATTGATTCATCAATAATAAGTTGGAGTTGCTTCTTTTATAAACACACCTCCAAGAGGCGGGGTTGACCACTCATTGCTGTATGGTTCTCCATACCCTGGACGAACTATTACTCGAGCGCCAGCACCTCTTGGTCACACCTATTAGCCGATTTTCCCCTCACTTAACTGTACACTTCTTCCAGGCAGAGACCATATCGTATTGATCTTTATATCTCAGCTCCAGGCTACTGGCATCGAATGGACGTTCAATGAATTGTTGAAGGAATGAATCAGCCGCACGCTATGAAGCTGTGTGTGCATAGCCAAGGAGAGATGGGAGATTTAACTGCTTGATTCAGATACAGGATTAATAAGCCACTCTTCATTCATTCATTAATTAACCTTAATGAAGTCTAGAGTGATGTTGGAAGTGAGATGACTTCATGTTTCTGATACCCCTAGTAAAACTCCCACATTCTTTCTTTCTACCATCAGGCTATTTCAAGTGTAGTCTACTCTCTCCTGCCCCTGAATAATATGGTTATTATTTAAATCCTTAAGCTTAAATTGCTGTTGAAGACATGTCTGTACCAACATCTTTTAAATTTTGACCATAGAAGTTGTTTCATCTTTGTTGTTAAAAGTTCTTCGACTAGCCCTGGCCGGGTGGCTCAGTTTGCTGGAGTGTCGTTGATTTAAGTTTCTCTGTACATACCTCTATAATATTTGCTATTTTACATTAAAATTTATTTTATATTCTTTTTATCACACACAAAAAAAGCTAATAAAAAGAACACACTGACAACTTTGCTCCACCTCACCCGGGAAATAAACATTTTCATTCTGGGGTAGATAATGCCCTCCATTATCCTTGGAGTATGCTGGCTCTGTTTATAAGTACAGAATAATGTCATTAACTGTGGAGCTGGTGTTTTTTTTTAAATCTTTTTTCTTAGACAAGCCGAGGTCTGGGATTCTGAGCTGGGACTGAAGGGGTGTATCTGGGAATTGGAGGCAGTGGTCTTCCAGGCAGGACAATACCTGGGTGAGTCTACAATGCTCAGGGTGATGAACAGAAAGTCAAAATATATTTGCGAGGGTGAGTGAAGAAGCTACTACAAGCTTTCACACTGCACTATTTTTAAGGAGTTAATGTGATGAAGTCTACATGGACTTGGGATGGCAAACTGAGGACTGTGTGAATCTTTAATTTAATTAACTGTTTCCAGAACCCGTGTTCAATGGCTACAGGCTTTATGGCAGATGAAAGATGGAGACAAAATTCTCTGTTGCTCTTTCACTGGGAGGTGAAGTCTGATAACTCACCCTGTGAATCTGGGCTTGCCTTAGGGATGTGCTTAACCAATAGGACACAGCTGAAGTATCATCCTGGGACTTCTGAGTCTAGGATGTAAGAAGCCTTGCAGTTCCACTTGGGTCGTTTGTTCTCTGAAGCCCTGAGCGGCCATGTAAAAATTTCAACTACTCTGAGACTACCTGTTAGAGATATACTTTGACAAACAGTAGATTCAAGCCATCCCCACCAAGGTGCCAGACACAAGAGTAATGTTGTCTTTGATCCTCTGGAGCAGCTCACCCACCAGCAGAATACCACTGTCTGACCCTTGTCATGCCATGTGGAACAGAAGAATCACCCAGCTGAGCCCAACCCAAACACCTGACCTACAAAATTGTGAGATATAATAAAATGCTTGTATTAATTCACTAAGTTTGGAGATAGCGTATTCTAGAGCAATAGATAACTAGAACAACCTTCATCTGGACATCAAAATTCAGAATTATAATAATTAACCAAGCGAACCAATCTAGTACTTTACAAGTTGATTCTGCTGCAGTTCCTTAGTTCCCTTCAAACTGAAGAAGCCATATTTAAAGTAAAGGAGGAAAACACACAGGTTATACAGGCTGAGGGAGAGACTTTCTCTTGTCACAAAGGGAATGGCTCCATAGTCGAAGAAATTCTGTAGTTGACAACCCTCTCCCCTTATGAAATTACTGTATAGAGACTTTGGAGGGACAGGGAGAAGACAGTAGCCCCAGTGCACAGCTGGGACTGCTCTGTTGTAATCTTTTCTGGTTCCCAGTAATGGACCTTAATTTTCAACCATGAGCAAAAAAATAGACTTTGTCAATCACTGCCTAGACAAAATTGTGTTTGCTTCTAGATTTTCTGGGAGTAGCTAGTCAGGCATAAACCCTTTGCTTTCCACAAAGGACAGAGACAACTTTTCTGTGACCACATATGCCACTTTCACCTGTACAATTATAGTTTAAAGAAAATTCTTTGAAAAATTAATGCTCCAAATCTAGAGTTTTAAAGTGTTTTACTTAAAAAGACAAATATACTGACATCAAATATTTTATATTTGTTGGTCATATTTGTCTAGTGTCAGGAAGATTCTAGAGTCACTAACTACAATGGTAGTGTGGTTTAGAGGTTACGTTCAGGATTACATATCTTTTTCCTTTTAAACTCTTAATTTTTGAATTTATTATTTTGAAATATATGTGAATAAATTTACTTCATTGGACTGAGAAAACAATCTGTTATACAATGAGAGCTAATTATACATCTGATGATGATACTGTTAAGAAAGAGAGAGAATAGAAGCAGAAGACATTGCTGGAGGACACAAAAGCTTTACTGAAAAATTAACATGCAACAACACACTTCGATGACATTTATTTGGTGGGATGCCACCCTCTTTGCTTTAATCATGAGCTTTCCACTTTCATCTCTTCTCAGGGCTAGGTTCCTCAAGGAAAATATTAGTAATGTCTGCAGAGATAGATTAATAAATTCCATTGCTGACTGGACTCCTACTCAATCTGATGAATCAGTGGTTTTGTGGTTTCTGACATCAGCAAAGACCATCAATTAAAACACATACTGTAATGAATGAGTTTTAAATTATAAACAGCCTGAATAGAAGGTTTCGTAGATAATAATCAATATGTATTAAAAAGGCAGGCAGGAGCAGCACAATGTCAGGAACACTAACCTGGGAATCAAAGGTCTGTGTGTGAGTTCCATACTGCCTTCGAATAGTCACCAGCTGCACTTCTGGAGCTTCTGTCTTCTCCTCTGTAAATGAAAATAAGAACGCTTATCTTAGCTAACTCATAAAGTTGCTGTGAAATTAGAATGGAATGAGGCAAAGCAAATAAATGGTACCTTTTATTTTTTTAGATGAAATACCTCTCACCTGGCCAAATCAAGAGTAGAGCCAGAGGTGTTTTTGATTGACTTGGGGCCGTGGGGACAGATGGCTGGATGTTAGGCTACCTGGGAGAAACCTACTGAGGATGAGTTGGCTAGAACTGTCCATGTTCTTTTGTTCTCCCAGGATTTATTTTTATTTTTATTTTGAAGACACATTATAAAGCTTGTTTACTTTGTCTCCACCACAATCACTGATGCCCACTTTCACTTGTTCCAGAACTCAGTCATGCATAAAAGTGAATGGTCTTGTTACATGAAGAGGTTTGTTATTTTTGTAACTTCTTTATTAAGATATAATCTACTTGCCATTCAATTCACCCATTTAAGGTATACAAGTCGATGTGTCTGATGTATTCACAGAGTTATGCCACCATTACAACATTCAATTTTAGACCGTTTTTATCACTGCAAAAAGAAACTTTATATTTATTAGCAGTCACTCCTCATTATTCCCTAGCTGCCCCACCTCCACCCTGGGTAACCATTAATCTGCTTTTATCTCTATAGCAGGGGTGTCAAAATCATTTTCACGGGGGGGGGGGGGGTACCACATCAACCTTGCAGTTGCCTTCAAAGGGCCAAATGTCATTTTGGGACTGTATACATGTAACTACTTCTTAACTAGGGGCAAGGAGCTCGGCTCTGCTGCTGGGTAGAAACAAGGTGCTGGGCCACATAAAACAAGGTGGAGGGCCAGATTCAGCCCACGGGTCCTTGTGTTTGCTACCTGTGCTCTATAGAGTTGCTTATTCTGGACATTTCATGAAAAAATAATCACATCATATGTGGTCTTTGTGAGAGACTTTCACTTAGCACAGTGTTTTCAAGTTTCCTCCATGTTGTAGCATGTGTAAATGGTTTATTTAGTTTTATTGTTGAATGATATTCCACTGCATGAATATATCACATTTTATTTGTCCATTAATCAGTTAATGGACATTTAAATTGTTTCTATTGAAGAGACAAATATAATTTGGCTAATATGATAATTTTGCTATAAATATTTATGTATGAGTTTTGAATGGACATATATTTTCATTTTTCTTTTTATATGCCTAAGGGTAGAATTGTGGGTCATGCAATTAGTCTATTTAACTTTGTGATGAACTCTTCCTCTGTACAACGATAATAATAATAGTCTTAGTTAGCTGTTTAGCTATTTTCTAAAGTACCTGTGTCACTGTAAATTCCCATTAGCAATGTATGACTATTCCAATTTTTCCACATCTTGTCAACATTTGTTTAAATTTCCCTCTAAGCACTGCTTTAGCTGCAAGCCATGTTTTGTCACATTGTGCTTACATTTTTTTGAATTCTTGTGTCT
>VMDR010007103.1:23380-42235 GCA_007922815.1 Macrotus californicus | reverse complement strand
TTCTTAGATAAGTCCCTTTAATATTTCATATAATAAGGGCTTGGTGATGATGAACTCCTTGAACTTGACCTTATCTGGGAAGCACTTTATCTGCCCTTCCATTCTAAAAGAAAGCTTGGCTGGATAGAGTAATTTTGGATGTAGGTCCTTGGCTTTCATGACTTGGAATACTTCTTTCCAGCCCCTTCTTGCCTGCAAGATTTCTTTTGAGAAATCAGCTGATAGTCTTATGGGAACTCCTTTGTAGGTAACTCTTCCCTTTCCTCTTGCTGCTTTTAAGATTCTCTCTTTGTCTTTAATCTTTGGTAACTTAATGATGATGTGCCTTGGTGTGTTCCTCTTTGGGTCCAACTTCTTTGGGACACTCTGGGCACCCTGGACTTCTTGGAATTCTATTTCCTTTGCCAAACTAGGAAGGTGTCCTTCATTATTTGTTCAAATATTTCAATTTCTTGCTCTTCCTTTTCTCCTTCTGATGATTCAGATGTTGGAACATTTAAAGTTGTCCTAGAGGTTCCTAAGCCTCTCCTCATTTTTTTGAATTCTTGCTTCTTCATTCTGTTCCGGTTGGATGTTTATTTCTTCCTTTTGTTCCAAATCATTGATTTGAGTCCTGGTTTCCTTCTTGTCACTGTTGGTTCCCTGAATATTTTGCTTTATTTCATTTTGGGTGTCTTTCATTTGTTCTTTCATTTTTCAACCAAGCTCAATCAGTTCTGTGAGCATTTTGATTACCAGGGTTTTAAATTCTCCATCAGATAGGTTGGCTATCTCCTCATCGCTTAGCTCTCTTTCTGGAGTTTTGCTCTGTTCTTTCATTTTGACCATATTTCTTTGTTCAGGGCCCCTGTTAAGTTGTAAGTGGGCGGGGCCTTAGGTATTCACCCAGGCAGAGCAACCCTCCTTGCTGTGCAGCAGTGCTGCCTGTGGGGGAGGGGCCAGAGAGGGAACAATGCAGCTCGCCTGCTCATCTCTAGTGTACTCTCCAACAAACTCTCATGTGAGACTGGGAGTTTCTCTCACTGCAGCAACCACAGTAGTCCACAGCCAGCCCTGAGTCTCAGTTTCCCCTTAAGTCAGCCCTGCCCATGCAGTTTGCCACCTTGCCACAGCCAGCCCCACCCCCACAGTCTGCCGCCTCACCTTGGGTTCTCTCCATTAGCCTCCTTACCAGTCTGGTTGTTCTGTTTGACTGTTTCTTTAATTCCCTAGTTTTTTATTCTAAGTAATAGCTTTGCTGAATAGAGTAATCTTGGTTGTAGGTCCTTGCTTTTCATCACTTTGAATATTTCTTACCAATTCTTCCTAGCCTACAAAGTCTCTGTTGAGAAATCAGCTGAGTCATATGGGAGTTCCTTAATTCTAGGGTGGAGGTAGGGCAACCTTCCATGCATGTTGATTTCTGGCACTTCTGGTTGTTTATTGATTTTAGATTGGTTGTTATCCTCCTTTTGGGTGTGCAAGGAAGTGAAGGGTTTCTACCTACACCTCCATCTTGGCTGGAACCCTCTCCCAACTTGTACTTCTTAATCCCTTCACCTTTTCACCCATCCTTCCACCCTCCCTTGCCTATCTGGAAACTGTCAAAATGTTCTCTCTATCTATGAGTCTCTTTCTGTTCTGTTTGTTTATTTTGATTTTTAGATTCAATGGTTGATAGATTGTATTTATTGTATTTATTCATATATTTTTATCTTTTCTTCTTCTTCTTCTTCTTCTTCTTCTTCTTCCTCTTCCTCTTCCTCTTCTCCTCCTCCTCTTCCTCCTTCTTAAGACCAATTAACATTTCATGTAATATTGGTTTGGTGGTGATGAACTCCTTTAGCTTCTTTTTATCTGAGATGCTCTTTATATGTCCTACAATTAATTTTTTGTAAGTTTAACTAGAATTCACTCTTCTTTATTGATTTTTAGAGAGAAAGGAAGGGAAAAAAAGACAAAGAGAAACACCAATTTGTTGTTCCACATATTTAAGCATTTGTTGGTTGACTTTTGTATGTGCCTTGACCAGGGATCGAACTCAACAATCTTGGCATATCAGGATGACACTCTAACCAACTGAGCTACCTGGCCAGGCTTGTCCTTCGATTCTAAGTAATAGCTTTGCTGAATAGAGTAATCTCAGTTGTAGGTCCTTGCTTTTCATCACTTTGAATATTTCTTACCAATTCTTCCTGACCTACAAAGTCTCTGTTGAGAAATCAGCTGAGTCCTATGGGAGTTGCCTTGTAGGTAACTAACTGCTTTCCTTTTGCTGCTTTTAAGATTCTCTCTTTGTCTTTAACCTTTGGCATTTTAATCATGATATGCCTTGATGTGGCCTTTTTGGGTTCATTACTTTTGGGACTTTATGCTTCCTGGACTTGTATGTCTATTTTCTTTACCAAGTTAGGGAAGTTTTCTTTCCTTATTTTTTCAAACAGGTTTTCAATTTTATGCTCTCTCTTCTTCTGGCACCCCTGTGATGCAAATGTTGTTATGCTTGAAGTTGTTGCAGAGACTCCGTACACTATCCTCTTTTTTTTGGATTCTTTTTTCTTTTTGCTGTTCTAATTCAGTGTTTTTTGTTTCATTATATTCCAAATTCCTGTTTTAATTCTTGGCTTCATCTACTCTTCTGTTAGTTGCCTGTGAATTATTATTTATTTCCATTAGTGTAGCCTTCGTTTCTGACTGGTTATTTTTTATGGTTTCCAAGTCCTTTTTATGCTGTGAAGTTCTCTCTAAGTTCATCTACTCATCCCCTAAGTTCATGGAACCTTCTTATAACCAGTGTTTTGAACTCTGTACCTAGTAGATTGCTTGTCTCCATTTTGTTTGGTTTGTTTTCTGGAGTTTTGATCTGTTCTTTCATTTGAGACATGTTTCTTTGCCTCCTCATTTTGGCAGCTGCCCTGTGTTTGTTTCTATGTATTAGGTACAGCTTCTATGTCTCCCTGGCTTGGTAGAGTGTCCTAATTTAAAAGGTGTCCTGAAGGGATTAGTGGCATAGCCTCTCTGTTCACCAGATCTGGGCACTCTAGGTCTTACCCCACCCCGTGGGCTATGTACACTCTCCTGTTGTAGTTGAGCTTTGATTGTTCTTGGCATGTCTGTGGGAGGGGTTTACCACTGGGATGACTGGCTGCAAGAACTGACTGCAACCACCATGGAGCATCAGCTGTAAAGGAGCCCACCCCATGAAGCAGGAATTACTTCAAGAGGGTTCTAGTGCCCACTGAGTCTGCCCCTTAGATATGTCACTTGTGAAGGTGGTTGGATAATGCTTTGACATGGTCTGAAGCTGTCTACCTGGTGCACTGACTTTGGGCCCTCCTGGGAGGTTCGGGCTAAGGTAAGCTGCCACCTGTGTAAGCTGCCACCTGTGTTCTGCCCGGGGTCACCCAGCATGAGCTACAAAGCAATCTGAAGTTGACTGCTACTTGTGCTGGGCTTGGAGGTGCCAGAAGAGGCCAGGCTATGAACTAAAGCCAGCTGATACTAGTGCCAGGTCTGGGGCAACTTAGCAAAAGATATGAGGCACCCTAAGGCCAGATATTGTTTGTTTGAGAGAATTTTAAGAAAGTTGGAAGCACTAGAACCCTGGGCTGGGAGGGCTGGTGTTGGGCTGGGATCCCTCACTCCTCATGGTGGACCTCCACAACCAAGACATCTTGCCTGATTTCTATCCACATGGGACCACCCATTCTGCATCTCTGCCCCTCCTACCAGTCTCAATGTGGCTTCTTCTTTGTATTCTTAGTTTTAAGACTTGGATTCAGCTAGATTCATGGCAGTTCTGAACAATGGCTGTCCATAGTTTAGTTGTTATTTTGATGTGGCTGTGGAAGGATATGAGTACTGCATTTACCTATGCCACCACCCTCAGGGCATAATTTCAACTTTAGCTATTTTTATATTTCTTTACAGTTGCCATGAGAGCATTTTAATAACCTCCATGGAGTTGAAAGTGATGCAGGTAATTGCCATAAGTAATTTAAAGACTATTAAAGCTAACAAACCTCTCCTGTGAAATATCTTATTAAACAGTGATCAGCAGAAAACACGTAAAAATTTTGTGTAGTGTAAATTCAAGCCCTTTTTCCAGTTAAGCTGAAGTGAAATGTAATTACATTACACAAAAGAGGGGTGCAGACCTTAAAGCTCTTCCTGCTCCAACCTTGGGCCAGCTCAGCTGCAGATGCCCTGCTATGCTAATGAGATCCACTTCCTTCCTTCAGAAGAGGGGGCCTCGTCTCTGCTGTCAGTTCCCCCATCTGGACTGGAAGTTAATTTTTCATGCGTGCTTCTTAAGATTATAAATCTGAGCGTTTCTTAGCAAAAACTCCCCAGGAACCAGGGTTCCACCTTGTATCAGCTAATCACTAACTGTGACCTTGAGCAATTCTTTTTATATCCTTACAAATGAACTACTGCAACTATAAAATAAAAGATTTTATTTTGTACCCTCAAATATATCTTCAGCTCTAAAATTTTTTACCTTAAACAACTTCTGTACTCAGAAATCCCCATCCTGCCTATTTTAACTCTTAAAAATATAACCATGGATCAACAGTAGGACCAAAAAAAAACCCATGAAAAGCATTCAAGTCCATAAATTTTATACCTCTGAGAACCAAGTAGACTGGTGTTCAGAATCAGTTTATTCTTTCTTCATACACTGGCCTGGTAACCTGATTGCCCTATTTGCTAGGCTCACAATTCATTTGAAGCACAAGAAACAGGCAAGTACACTGACAAGAAAAAGAAGCAAAAGCTCAAAGGAGAAAACAAACTTTCAGGAGGGCAGAACTTTATCTGGTTCACTACTATGTACCACATCAGGCATATAATATATACACAATAAATGTTGAATGAATGAAAGAGCATAATACTTACAAAAGTAGATACAATTATTTTAAGTACAGTGGTCACAGAACACTTAGCACAAGTACAAACAACCATACACACCTAAAGAGTCTCCTAAAGACTAGCTCACCCACGGCAATTGGCCAAGACAGCCAGGGAACTTTAGACTCTGCTCAGGTGGCAAATGATTATGTCTGTTTAAACATGGTAGGTTGAACACTGATGTTCATCTCTACTCGCTCCTAGTAGCCTACTAAAATAAAGGCAAAGTTGTGTGTGTGTGTGTGGTCTCCAAGGACAAAGAGAGAGGAAAGGATTCACAGACAAGAAATGTCAGCCAACATTTCTAAGCTAAAATGCACAAAATGAAATGGTCAAAGCTGATAAAGAGGAACAGCAGGGCTTGCAGAAAAGGAGCCCATGAGAAGTCAGCCGGTCAGGCCTCAAATCCCCGGAAAGATTCAGAAATCAGAGGCACTTTAAAAGGGGCATAAGGAGCTGGGCTTCAAACAGAAGGATTCACTTGAAGTCAATTGAGAGAGTGGATAAATTCTCAGCTTCCTTCTTCCACTTTGGCAGGAAACTAGAGGTTTATTCCACAAAGAAAGGTATCCAAAGAACGCCCAGCCCCAGGATCACAGCAGATCGTAGGGAAAGGCATATGTCCAAAAACAAGGACATGAGTGAAAGTCTACTCACAGAACAGTGAGACCCAGACGTCCTTATTTATCTGGACCCTAAGAGCAAGCAGCTTAGGGATAAACACCCTCTTACCTGGGGAAACAGAATATACCCAGAGAAAAGATCTCTAAATACTGATGCTCTGTATTTACACATACTCAGCATTTATAAATACTGCACTCTCACACGGTTTTGTCAGGCATGGCTGGACCCCAGTCCAGCCACATCATAGTCAGCAAGCCTTGCTGTCCCCCATCCCAAAAAATGTCCAATCTGCTTCAGTGTAATATTCTCAAGGATAAAGAGACAAAAACACGGAAAGTAAGCCTCCCATAAGAAAAACCTAGATCAAAACAAACTAACAAAAGACACTCTGAAGAAATCAAGACAAGAAAGGAAGAAAACTTCGAACATATATAACTGATATCCTTACAGAGGTCAGAGAAAAGATTCATTCCTGACTAAAGAACAGGGTGCAATGTTTTTTAAGGTACAGGAAACAAATTAGAAAGCACAAAGTTTGAAAATATGATACTTGAAATAAAAGGTTCAACAGAAAGAAGTCAGTAGAAAGTTTAGAATGCAGTTAAGGGATTTTCTCCAAAAAGACAACAAAAAGACAAGGGGTAAACAATAGGAGCTAAGCGCAAGTTGGAGTATCAGTCAACCCAGGAAGTCTAACCACCATGTAATAGCGTTCCAGAAAAAGAGAGTAGAGTAAAATAAAGAGGAAATTATCAAAATATCAATGCACAGAAACACTCTCATGGCTGAGAGACAGGAGTATCTGGATTGCAAGTGAGTGGTCAATGTGTAGCACAGTGAATAACGAGACCCCGCAGCACCAGCTTAACACTGCTGTGAAATTTCAGAGCACCGGGCATAAAGAGATGATACTAAAATCTTCAAGTCATCAATAGCAAGTTCACATACCAAAGAATGGAAGCGGAAATGTCATCTGACTTCTCCACAACACAGTCAAAGCTGGAAGTTAATGGAGCAACAGCTTCAAATTTTGAATAAATATCTGCATCCCATAATTCTATATTCAGTCAAAGTATCAATTAAGTGTGAAGAAGCTACTGAAGGACATGCTCTACTAAAGTCAGGATATATACTATGAATGAAAAAGAGGTGGGATTTAGGAAAGAAGAAATACATCCTGGGAGAGAGGCAAAGGGAAAGGCCAGGAGCATCTGTGCCGTGTGCCTGGAACACAGCCTGGCAGGACAGCAGTGAGAGCATAGGGACTCCCAGAGAAACATCACCAAGAACATAGAAAAGCTGATGCTTTGGGCTGGGCTGGAAATGATTACTCACTGGGGTTGGAGAGTTTGAAAATAAGTAGTGATAGGAAGAAATATAGACAAATAAATCAGTCAGGAAAAAAAATGAGGTAATTGTTATAAACTCAACTAAGGAAAATATCTTGAACAAGGAAGAAAATGTAACCACAAAAGACTAAATGGAAAATTAGGTAAACATTTTACATTGCTTTCCCTAAAAATTTTTACGTAATTATATTTGGAAAACATGAGGGAAAGCAAAAATATCGGCTCATATAAAGGTATAAAATCATCTTCATCCTAAGCAGCCAATAAAAAGTGAAAATGATAAAATTTGACAAATCAAAAGCTACCATTCAACTCTAAACAGTTTAGGGAGGAGTGGAGCAAGTGAATATTTTGTTTTCCTTTAACAGACTTCTAATTTTGTTTGATCTTGGTAAAAACTTTAAATGACTCTAAAAATGAAGTCAGATGTCATAAACAGCCTGACCCAACCCAGTGGTTATTCTGGAAGTTCTCACGTGAAGAGTGGAGCATGCTGCAATCAAGGTAGAATGACTGGGCTAAGTAAAACTGACCAGACCAGCAAACCCAAGCCTGACCTGGACCATCTCTAAAATTCACAGCGTTATATGCAAAGGGGTGGGGCAAGATTCAATGAAAATACTCAGGGATCTGTGTTTCTTAACATCAGATGGCATAATTTTTTAATTACAGGGCTCAAAAATATCAAAAATGTTAAAACAGGCCTCTATCTTAGAAAAACTGGCCATTAAGAGCATGGATTAGCCCTCCAGTTCTGCTGGACAATAATCAGCCCTGCAGTTTCCAGTGGGTAACTGCACAGCAGGTGCCCCTGGAAAAGCTGGATAGCATCTGCTGTCCAGGCACGTGATGGTGTGAGACTGGGTAGCCACAGCTCATTGGTCATGAAGGTACTCGGGGGCTTAAATCCATCCATGTTTCAATAAGCAATCACAGCCCCAAACTCAAATTCCAGCTTCCACAGAGGTAAGGACTCTCCATGAACACCTAGGCCCATGGTTTCATTGGCCCCAACCTGGGCAGCGCAGGGTCTGCAGGTGACAGGCCACACTAGGACAGAAAACCAGGGCTGGTTCAGGAAGTCACCTACGGAACAAAAATATGTAACATAAGCCAGAAAGGTTCCCTTTAAAATGGTTAAGTTTTATGTTAACTCCAGTGCTTAAAGCTTCCATTACATGAAATATTCACTTATGTAGAACAGCTCATTCCCCAGTAATATGAGATTAATGAGCCATCACTGCACATAAAAACTACCGAACTGGCCCAGATCAATGGGCTGTCCTGTCCAGCATCCTGCCACTTAAAGGGCATAAAAGAACATGAAATTTGGAGACAGCATCTGGATTTGGGGTCTGGTTTCACTACTTTGAGTTGCGTGACTTTGGGGAAGTTATTTTTCTCCTCCCAACCTCAATTTATTCATCTATAAAATAGTTCTAATAATGCCTTTTCCTTGGTGGCTATGTAAAAATTCAATAAGATGGCATCCATAAAAGTACCTTTCAGACTATAATGTAGTCTAAATACGTTCATTAATTTAGGTGAATAATATTTGAAAGCTTTATAGCTCTTCTTTAGCATGGTTTTCTTCAGCATCCTGAACATTGTTAATTTCTTTTAAGAAATCTACATTGACTTTTTAATGCCTATTTTTTTATAATCCTGACAATGCCTAGAATTTTGGTTCTCTGATTTTCTGATGAAATATCAGTATAATCGACTTTTAAAAATGGATAGGGCAATTCACAGAATCTTTTTTTGAAACTGAAGAAATCACTTAACACTTTGACACCTTCTCACCTAGAACATGAATTCCCCCAGACTGACCCCTCAGCTCATTACGCTCTTGAAAAAGACCTGCACTGGGGCATTGTGGGTAAGTCAGAAGCGTAATGGGGGCTGGAAGGAAGAACTGGAAAAGTTAAATGATAAACATTTGATAAACACTCCCTGGAAGGCAAAATGAAACCCAGGCCTTCTCACATGTCTTCAGGAAGTGGTCTGCCCCAAAGGACTAAGCCAGTGGCTTTGACAGCAGGCTCAGCAGGCTTTGCTATTTGGGGCTCACCACAGGAGGGGCATCTGGAAGTATGGCATAAAAAAGGAAGAAACACACAGTAAAATTTTAATTAACAGCCCCATTTAAATCTTTATTCTTTTTTCTACCTCTATTAAGAGTTCATGGCAGTAGAAGGGGAGTCAGATGAAGAGCCAGTCCTAAATCTGATTCTGCCAGCCACGAGACATTGGACAAGCTACTTTTCTTTTGCGGGTCTCAGTTTGTAAAAATAAGGAGAATGGTGTAGATCACAGGGGGCAAACACAAGGCCTGTGGACTGAATACGACCCTCCACCTTGTTTTATCTGGCCCAGCATCTTGTTTCTACCTGGCAGCAGTGCCGAGCTCTTGCATAACTCTTAAGGAGTAGTTATATTTATACAGTCCTAAAATTACATTAGACCCTTTGAAGGCAACCACGAGGCTGATATGGCCCCTGGTAAAAATGAGTTTGACACCCCTTGTGTAGATCATGGATTTTCAAATGTTTTGTGGATTCTGGTCCTCCAGTTACACATTGGGTCACATCTGAAGAGGTAGAGAGATTGGTAAAGATGTGGAGACATCAGTGTGTCTACATTTCTCCCCCAGATCCCATGTAACAAGAACAGTTTTACCGCCATCTATTTTATCCATTTTGCGTTGAGGTTTTTGAAGTCAGTGCTTTCTGAGAAAACATTTGAGAACCACTGAACTGTATGTCCTTAATATGCCTTCCAATCCTATAATTAATTCTCTGATAAACTAATACCCTAAGGCCCCAGAGACATAAAGCAGATCACACCACAAGATGAGTTCTGGTCTTGAAGGTATAAACTTGAGAGATGTGTTCAAATCAGCACACCCAGGGCAGTGATGCTGGCTGAGCCACTCCATGCCTTTCCACAAAATAAATTCATACTCAATAAACATTCATTGTTGCATAGACATTGCGGAAAGTAGGACAAGACACAACCTGCCTTTGCAGAACTTAGACTACTGAGGTTTACACTGTAAAGCACACAGAACAAGGATAGCTCAATGTGCCTCCCTCCCAGAAAAGTGCGTAATTACTTTTACGTGAGGCACTGTAAGGTACAAACTCTGAATGTGTCTGCATGTAGCCAGGGAGAGCCTGGGAGTTCCAAGCAGTGAGAAAGGGTATCATGGAGCAGGAAAGATTTTGAGCTAAGCCTTGAAGGCAACAACTAAAGTCCAAGAAGTAAACACTAAAATGCCTTTAGAGTTTTAAACTGCATAAGTCTAAGTTTAAAAATAAGATCAATGTTAATTAATCATGCTAACCAGAAAAACAAACACATATTCCATGGCAGAACAGTTTCCTTCCCTCCTCCCCAAATCCCTACTTCCTTTACACTTTATTCCAGAAATGTTTGAGAAGGGATCTATGGTAAAGAGATGTAAGCATTTTTACCTCAATAAGTCAATAATTTGTGGAAGTGATGCTCTAAAATAAGCACATAGCAGCAATAGAAAGGTGTGCATTTTCATAACATGGAATATAAAGGGCCTCATTTGGGAGTGAGACGGCACTATAATTTCATACAGAACCTTCACTGGCTCCCAAAACCACCTACAAGTCGTAACCGCACTCTCGGCAATATAAATAGAACAGGACTTACACTATTGAGGAGGTGAACCACATAAAACTTACAGCACTACACAAAACAGCCGAAAGGCCAAAGCTCTAGGTATGTTGGGCTTGGGCAAGGTGATGTTCCTCACAGAGGCTAGAAGACCAAAGCCAGACCCCTGGAGAAAAACTAGGGTTGGCATCACCCCCTGTTACCTGGAGAGAAGCACAAAAGGCTGTGATCAGGGCTGGGACCGTGGCTGTAACTCGGTGCTGCCTGGGAAGGCACGAGAAAGCAATGGCAGCCGCCTCAGACTCGGGTATCAGTGTCTCCAGGGAAGGAGAGCTCGAAGTCATCAGTGTAACTTTGGTTCTGACCTGGGGGCCCCTTGAGAGGAGTGAAAACTGTAGGAATGAGCAAAACAAGAAAAAAATCATGCACATAAACACAACCAACCTCAGCTCACAAACTAAAATTCCAAAGCAGGTAAGTAAACCAGTGTCAGAAAAGATAGCTAACAAATTGAACAAAAGGGAGAAAACTCTCCTTCAGGGTTCTAAATAAAAATGCATCCTTCTGTAAAAGATGACTTTCAAATAGCATGCTTTCACTCCGGACAGAAATAAAGGAATTGACGTATATCCACGTACCAAGGAAAATTAATTATGCAACAAAAGCAAGCAAGCAAGTACTTATAAGTCAAGAACAGAAAAGAATTTTAAAAGAACGGACTAGAAATACCAAAAATTAAACTGTAATCACTATATTAAAATAATCTCAGCAGGAAAGGATAATTGAGTAAATAAGAAGAAAGTATTAAAAGATTGATTAAAACATATCAATGTAGAAAATAGTTTTTTAAATAGGGATTGAAGTTGTATGCAGAGGAGAATATGAACCACCCACATATGCCCCAAAGGAGTTTCAGAAGCAGAAAATAGAGGAAATTGGTGGCAAATGGAAGATGTTGGAAAAAATGTATTGTTGTTGGGGAAAAAATATCCCCTAAATAATTATCTTCCACCACTGGATTGGTATGGGCCTAACATTTCACTGAAATATCTCACTGAGTTATTAAGCAAACCTAATGTGAGGGTCCCGGCCTTAACCAAAAACATCAGAGAGGAGTTCAAGTAGGCACAGGAGTATAGGAATCGCAGCCAAAAGCCTGAGAATGAAAATTCATCATTTTTTGGAACTGCCCTGTGACCTAGTGATCCAATTTCTGGGAATATATTCAAAGAAACCCAAAACACGAATTCGAAGAATATATCCACCTCTGTGTTCATTGCAGCGTTATGTACAACAACCAAGATATGGAAACAACCCAAGTACTTATCAATAGATGAATGGATAAAAAAGAAGTGGTACATATATTCAATGGAATATTACTAAGCCATAAAAAAAGAATAAAATCTCACCATTTTCAAAAACATGGATGGACCTAGAGGGTACTATGCTAACTGAAACCAGGCAGACCAAGAAATAAAAATACCGTATGATTTCACTTGTATGTGGAATATAGAGAACAACATACTGTATTTTGCCATATATGATGTGCACTTTTTTGCTCAAATTTTTGAGGGAAAAATAAGGATGCACATTATACATGGGTTAATACTAATTCCATACCTATATGAATGTTTTTTAATTCTTTATTTATGCTTATGTGTTAAAAGTGTAACTCTAGAAAACAATATCTGTATGCAAAATAATATCCTTTATAATACAAAAAAGTATCTAAATATAAATAAATAAATAATTGAATTAAAAAATTTAAACAATTTTTTTCCTGCAAGTTCGGGGCAAAAATGTGGGTGCACATTATACACGGCAAAATACAGTAAATGGACAAACAAAACTGGAACAGACTCTTACATGCAGAGAACAGACTGATGGTTGCCGGAGAGGAGGGGTATGAGGAGCTGGGTGAAAGGGTGAAGGGATTAAGAAGTAGAAATTGGTAGTTACAAAATAATCACAGGGATGTAAAATTCATCATATGGAATGTAATCAATAATATTGTAATAACTATGTGTGGTGTCGGGTGCGCACTGGAAACACTGAGGGGAACACCTTTGAAGTGTAATGTATGATTGTGTAAGCATTCTGCTGCACACCTGATACCAAATAACATTGAATGTAAACTGTAATTGAAAATAAATAAATGCAGTAATAAATCATGCAAAATTCTCCATTTTGTTCTAGAGTCAAAAACAGGAGTGAATTTCAGAGACAAATCCACCTACGGTTGTTCTTTCAGTGCCCCCTGCTCCAGCTCATTCTGTTGCCTAATGATCCTGTTCTGGGTGCTTTTGACACCGAAGAGAAAGTTTGAAATTGCCTAGAAGGGAGGAGGGGTTTTCGACTTTAATTGTAAGCCTGACCTGAGTCTGTGGCATATTATTTACAGTGACTAACTGCAGAGGGTCAGACAAGCCAACAGCCAGCATCTGAGCCTCAGTGCTGCCGTGACTGGCTAGGTAGTGCTGAGCAATTTACTAACCTCCCGGGCCTTGGTTTCCTTGACTATAAAAATGACAGTAAAAATACCTACATCAAAGTGTGGAAGTTAAGGTTTAATAAAACAATGAGTAATAAAAGGATTTAACATGTGCCTGGGATGTAGTAAAAATGAGTTATCTTTATTATTCTTCAAAGAGTCACAAAATTTAAAGGAAGAGAAGCTCTTAGGGTTAAAGAGCATCAGTAGTTGGCCTTGTGAAAGGAATGATGGGAAAGAGTTGGACATTTAAGATATGGTAGATTTTTATCTATACTTTAAATGAAAATTGTCCCAATATCTTTTGTTTTGTCTTCAGAAACTCTACAAACCTGTGTCTACACAAATCAACATGTTTCAGTCCACAGGAGATGCTCGATTTTTGACTCGATCCAAGTCTTCCACAGAGGTGGTTCCTGTCGTGGGAGCAGACAGCTGGGGAGAGGGTGATGCTCTAGGAGGGCTGAGCCCCATTTTTTCCTGCTGTGATCAGCTCTTGGCAGGGCCAGCATGACCCCCTCGATGCCAGTGTTCTGGAGATTCAGGGACCCGAAGGTCCGTGACCCACAGTGGATTCTCGGCTTTGCGAAGGAAACAACTCAAATATGAGCCAGCACAGAGTTGAAAGGGAAAGCAAGAAGCAGTGGGACAGAAAGAAGGGTGCTCTACAGGCAGAGCAGCCCCTCCCTAGCAGGATTTACTTCTTTTTCTGAGACTCATTTAATCCACAGGCAGGGCATTCAATAAAGGGGAGAAATATTCAGGACCTTGCTGGGAAAGGGGTGGAGATTTCTCAGAGGAGCTCCGTCGCTTATGTTGTCTCCTTATATGGGCTTTCTGTTTCTGATCCAGGTGGCATGGTGTGTGTCATTTAGCATGCTAATGTATTTCAATGAGCATATAATGAGGCTACAGGTCACCGTAAAGTGAAATTAGTTAGCACGTTGGATTGAGCTGGTCTTCTGCTTGTTCTAAGCCATAAATCCATTGGGAGTTGGTTTTACTATCTTTCTGATAGTCCCTGTAGCCCTTAGAGGTTACAGATGTTTTACCACATACCCTGTGTCACCCTCACTAATCAATAAAAGCTGCACTGAACTGCTCCATGGACCCATAATCCAGCTTGAGGGTTTTGTTTGCCTTTGCTTCTGGTAGCATCACAAAGCCCCAGAGTATCTAAATGTCACCACTCCTGTCCCTGTGGTTTTTCTTCCCAAGTGGCCACAAGAATTCTCTCCCTCACTGGTATGAAAATAACAATTCCCTTTAAGATTGAAACCAGACCTAATATTAATTAGTGAATACATGAAAATTAGCATAAAAAAGATGAGGGTGCTCCATTTGTTTAAGAAAGAGAACCAGTAAAACAGTGGTTCTCAATATGTGATTCTTGGAATAGCAGTATCAGCATCACCTGGGAACATTTTGGAAATGCAAATTTTCAGGCCCTACCAAGACCTGCTGAGTCAGAATCTCTGGGGACAAGCCCAGCGATCTGTGTTTTAATGAGCCCCCAGGTGATTTTGGTGGATGCTTACACTGGACAGCCACTTAAGGAAAACAAAGATTTTTAATGGCAACTGAAAGGATTTGTTTGCATTTGGCAAAAAAGAAGTTTTTGGTCAGAGAACTCATAGCATTTAACAGTATTAAAGGCCAAATCGTGAGGACAAAAGAAGACAAGAGCTGTCACAGACAGAAAAACGTCACGTAATTACTTTCCAGCAGTTACCTTCCCCATCCAGCTATAATCTCCAAGAAGTCAAGAACCACTGTCTTGTTCTTAGTGCAGGGATGTAACAGTCAGTATAGGCTCTGTTATCCTGTAGTAACAAAACAACCCTAAATTTCAGGGACTTTAAACAACATAGGTTTATTTCTTACTAACATTACATGTCCATCAGGGATTGGTGAGACTCTTCTTCACATATTTTTGCTCCAGAAGGACAGAAAAGTCACCATTAGGAGCACTGCTGGTTATTGTGACAGAGGGCAAGGGATCATAGCTTTTGAAGGTTCTTTCCAGCAATGGCACTTGTCACTTCTGCACACATTCATTGGCCAAACCCATATGGCCAACCTGAGTACAATAGGGCAGGGTCCTGCAGTCTTCCCATTTACCTAAGAGAACTAAATATTTGTAATCAGCTAAAACCATGCAAGGAATACCAGTCCTTTGCACCTACTTGTTCTCATTTTACAGGTAAGAAAACTGAGATGCAGAGAGATTACATAATTTACCCAAAATCCCTCAGCAAGTAAGTGTCAGAGCTGAACTTCTATTTGTTGGATTGGAAAGCTCATGCTGACAAACAGTGTGCCGTTAGAAATGGAGACAATGGGAAGAGGAAATGGTTTTGTGAGGAATGAATTCAGCTTTGAATGGTTGTGGGACTTTAATGCAGAAATCTCCCAAGCTATTCAGATGTAGACGTAGAGGAGAGGATAGGCAAGAGAACTAGAGATGCACATTGACTGGGAACTTCGTCAGCATAGGCAGCTAGTTAGCGCTAATAAAGGAAGGGAGCAAAGGGAATGAGACATTAAGCCTAATAAACTAGGGAGCTGAATTAGACATTAAGCCTGCTTCACTAGGAAGTTGCAGCATTCCTAGGCCCCTCAAGGGACCACCACATTCTCCATCCTTGAGACCTAATCCCCAAAAGGGGCAGGAAGAATTGGTTACCAGTTATTAGCCAGAATTACCAAGGGGGAGGGATAAAAACAACGTGGAAAATTACCCTGCTGTGCAGATGCCCAGTAGAAGCCAGATGGTTTGGGGATGAGGGGTCTTTCTACTTTGAGGCATGTGCGGCAGGAGCCTAGATGGAGACTACAAAGGGGAAGTGTCCAATGTGGGGAAAAGACAAGACTGGAAAAAGACCATGGGCCCTCCACAAGCTCATGAAGGACTGGGAAAGAGATTGTTCAGTTTAAAAGCTCAAGGTAATATAATCAAAGCTTAACAAAGGCCTCTCTCTCTGGATAACACGAGTTCCCTTGCCCATTTGTTCGTGTATTCTCTCTTTATAGCAGCCCTGCAGACCCAAGCATGGTCTTCAAGCATACACCTGGGTACAGCAACACAGCACTGGCCAGAACACAGCTGGAAATGAGATTAAGTCTAGCCACATGGGGACAGAGACTAAATGGGACTAAACTTTGGCAGGAACTAAACCAATGGCACAAAATCTCTGAACCCTGGCCCTTCTTCTGGGCTTGATGAAGACAAGACTGGACTTCTGCAGTGAAACGGACAGAGACACTGAGACCTGGGGGCATTCTTTTATTTCTGCTCCAATAAATCTTACCAACACACCTCATCCTCCCATTCATGGGTACCTGGAAATGCTTTTCTTGTGACTCTATGAAAAGACACCATTTCCATCAGCAACACTTTCAACAGAACGTAAGGACAGTGGAATAGTTGTGTGATTTTTCTCTAAGGAGAGAAGATAGGGTGGATAAAACAGTCCCCAGGATATCTACAGATTGAGGAAGAGAGAAGGAGAGCTAATAATAAAGTAGTTGTGAAAGAAAGAAAAAACCCAAAAGGAAAGGCCTCCAGGAAGAGCACAAGGTCAAGACTCCCTGTTTCAACAGGAAGTTGGAAGGTGATAATAGAAGTTTTTTTTAAATCCATTAAATTTGGATGGGAAAAAATCTCGGGTATCCCCCAAGGAGTAGATTTAATAAGGTAGAAAAATGGGACACTTGAAATTTCTAGGGACATAAAAAGAAAGGGCACTATGGGTATGAGCCACAAAATTGAAATATTTAGTAATAGGAAGAATAATACAAAAATACATATGTATTGGTGGATTAAATGTCAGGCTTGGGATTTCATATTTTCCTGAAGGAAGGTACATGTCTGAGGAGAATAGGGGAGATGAAGAACGGGGGGCTGATGAAAAAGAGGTACACAGGGAAACTACAAGGGTGCAGTAGGGTTGGAATGCACAGGGTCCACAGGGCAGACTGTGAGGATGACTTCAATAGACAGCAGGCCTGTTCTCCCTCTGAAATAAAGAAGTGTGAGGGGATAAGGGGAGGAAATTGTTGAGAGCAGATAGAGTCAAGGACTCTGAGAGTGCACCACTGACAGGGATACCACCTGCCACCAGCCAACCCAAAAGTCACGAAGGATTGCATCTTCCCACAGCCAAGTGCCCTATCTGCCTCGTCTGCACCTGGGTAAATATCTCCGGGAATTTCTCCCTCCATGTACCGTTTTTAATTTCCCCGGGTGGGGGACTGCACCTGGTTTGGGAAATTGATCACTCCCTGTGCCAGACACAGCTACTGGTCACTCAATATCCATTTTTCTTAACTTTCTTAGTAAATATCCCACATTCTTTCAGAGTGGCAATGACCCACATAAATCCTTGCTTTCTCCACCTCCCTTACATTTCTAGCCAAAGAGATATAAGTGGCAGCATATTTGTTCATTAGCTGGCAAATGGGGCTGTCCCTTGGGAACTCCTATTGGGATTGGGAGTTTCTGGGCATAGCAATGGCTCTCTTCCATAGAAAGAGGCATAATGGCAGACGAGGCGAGGAAGGAGGGATCCTGACTAACTGAGTTGATCAAGACTTGCAGTCTTCTACTCCGAGCAGTGATTTTCCTGGTCACACTTTCCCCTTGTTCCTGCCTGATCCTGAGGGTACCATTTTGTGACCAGTAGAGAAAGGCCAAGAGAAACAAAATCATCTCTCCTAATCTAATTATTTATGGCCAATACCAGGGAATCACAAGGTTCTAAGGGGATGTAGATATTAGCTGCTTTCAGAGGAGAACTTTTATACTGGAAATATCTTAAAAAACAGTAGATGAATGATTCTTTAACACCTTGTTTGCAGTTCTATGACATCCTCACCTCTGCTGTGTCAGTGGACTCTCTGACACCTGACATGTCTGTACCCACAGAGAAATATTCGTTATTACTACTTCATGCCTAATTTGTTCATTGAATCACTCTGTTTAAAAATTAACATCCTTCTCAAGGATTAAACAATCACTATTCTGTTTTCACATAGTAGTTTCATAACTAATATCTGGGCTTGGAATCTTAGATTTCCCCAAACTACTTGGTTATAAACTGATTTAATAAGAAGTTCTAAACACTTTAATTAAAATATGACTCAGCATTTTATATATTTTCTGAAAAAACAAACAAAATACAAAAAGAAAATAATGCTTTCTTTTATTGACAGCATCTGCCTCAGGTTTATTTTTACAACTAGCACAGGAAGACACCAGCCCCGTGCAGGGATCAACCAGTCCTTCTTTTCTCTACTCTACAGCTTTCATGGGGGCTTGGGGTCTGAGCTGGAGCTGCATAGCCTGGGGCTTGGTTTGAACCTTGGCCTTGGACTTTGGCCTATAGAGCCTGAGACCCTTGATGATGCAAACACAAACACATTTCCTAAGTTTGGGGTGAGCTAAGTAGGCAAGTCAATGGAGCTGGTGGCTGCCACCCTTTGGGATCTTGGGCCTGACATCCTTGAGCTTTACGAGGCCTTAATAGCCTCGGCTCATGCACTTATAGCCTTGGTGTCGTTGGCCTGCATCTACTTCAGGCCCTTCTTATTGTACTTCTTTACAAACCACATGGTCCCCAGGAAACCTAGGTCTACACCCTTAAGAGATGCATATGTTTCTGATCGGGTTTTCTTGATGCTGTTTCTGTGCCATTTTCAGGACTGGTTGTGCATGGTGCGGTTCTTGAACTTGGCCATATCTGCACCAAAGCCCACAGCTCCCAAAGTACCTGGGACTGAAAGAGAAAGAGCAATAAAACAATGCTTAAAAAAAAATTTATAATACTTTCACTTTAAACTGTTTACTAAGGT
>VMDR010007103.1:0-23280 GCA_007922815.1 Macrotus californicus | reverse complement strand
TTTAAGTCTCTGCTTTCAGAATAGGTTTTAAACTTTTGAAACACATTGCTTTCTCAAAAATGATGAGTTACATGATTTTTGGGTGGCTGACATTGTTTTCAATTGCAGTTTACTTTTAATACCATTTTGTACTAGTTTCAGGTGTGCAGTATAGTGGTTAGGCAATCATACGCTTTACAAAGTGGCCCCCAATATCTCTAGTACCCACATGGCACCATACATAATTATCACAGTGTTATTGACTACTTTCCATATGCCATACTCTACATCCCCCTGACTATTCTGTAACTACCAATCTGTCCTTCTCAATCCCTTCGTCTTTATCTCCCAGTTCCCCACCTCCCCTCCCCTCTGGCAACCATCAGTCTGTTCTCTGTGTCTATGAGTCTGTTTCTGTTTTGTTTGTTTGTTTATATTATTCCTTTTTTATTATTGTTCAAGTACAGCTATCTCCCAGAATATTATGTAAAATATAAAATTTGCTTAGAACTCTTCGATGGCTTGCATTTACTGTTGAAAAAAGCCTGGTCTTTCGTGGCATGCAAAGCCCTCTGGTGAGCGCCTCTCCTGCCTCTCCCTTGTATAGCCACCCGCTTGGCCCCCTGCATGCCCCTCCATGGGCCTGCACATGCTGCTTCTCTGAGCAATGCTGCGTCCTCTCTCGTGCACGACTTGTACACTTCCCAGTTTCCCACTCCCCTTTCATGCCTCGGCCCAGGATCGCCTTCTCTATGAATAGCATCTAGTGCAGGTCTCTGTTACCAGTTATGGTTCTGATCACATTTCTCTGGTAAATGAATGTTTAAGTGCCTTTCTTTTCTAGACTGTGATCTTCTTACTGGCAAGGAGCATGTCTTTATTTCTATTCCCAGGGTTGGTGTAGTACAATACGTGGTCCAATTTGTATTTGTTGAATAAATAAATAAAAAATAATATGATGTTCCTATAAGAAGAGAATTAGTTTAGAAAATTACGAATAACATCACTCTCACTTCTGACATTTGTGCACTTTTCTTTCCTGTTTCAGTGAGAGTGACTTGCCTTCCCAGCTGCACTGTGATTTTTTTTTCTTGGGCAGGCCGAGGCCATGTTTTGTACTCAGTCAGTGCCAGTTGGGTCCTTAGCACAGTGTTAGGCATGTAACAAAATTCTAGAAAATATCGCTTAATTGATGAGAGACTAAATGTAAGCAAGCATTCGGATCACTTATGTTTTACCTATGCAGTGTCTCTTATTGAAACAAGGGGTGACCATCAGTTATAATAATGTACTAGTGACTTGACCAGGTGACATATGGGACATGTATAGAAGGGTTCAAGTGCTGAGGGACAGTTCAGTCCCTCTAGTGTAGCCCTGCCACGTGGCACGCGGGCCTGTGCTCAGTCAGCACCCAGGCTCCTGAGAGGTCGGCCTGCCCACCTCAGGGGCCCCTGAAACTTCTTTCTGGTTTACCCACTAATTTCAATCTTTCTTTTTTTTCTTAGAAATAGGAAAGCTAAGAAAACCATGTATCTTCTCTCACAGTCTGCACAGAACCTTATACATACACTTTTGTTTTACTTTTTTGTTTTCGGGAGCGATTGCCCTTCTTCCCAATGATATAAAATGACTTGGAATGAAATCCTTTCACAGCCAGAAGTTTATTAGTCTAATGTCTCTCAACAGTTAAAAATAGCACTTTAGGCCAGTGGTTCTCAAAGTGCGGTCCCCAGAGCATCAGCATCAGCACCGCTCGTTAGTGGTGCACCTTCTTAGGTCCCACTCAGACCTGCTGGCTCAGAAATCCCAACGGGATGGCCACCTGTGTTTTACCGAGCCCTTCAGGGGATTCCGATAGAGGCCAAAGTTTGAGAAGCACTGCTGTAGCCCTTGGATAAAGATACAAGGGCACGAACTTCTCTCCCCACCATTTTTGCCTCATAATTATTTTAAAGACGCTTAAACACACAGACCTAATTTTAAACAGTCATATAATTGTTGGAGCCAGACATGATTAGGACACACAGTGGCCAGAAGAGCCGAATAGGACAGTCACTAGGAAAGAACTCTGAAGCCAGAGCCAGCTTGCGCTCACACCCTGCCTCCACACAAACTCCTTGTGTGACCTGGAGCGCATTACTCAGCCTCTCTGTGGTTCAGGTTCCTCATCTGTAGTATTGAGGTCACTGCGGTACCTACCTTATGGGGACAGCTGTTGTAAGCCATGAACGAATTCACATTGAGAAGTGCCTGGAAGAGCGCCTGGCCCAGAGCAGGTGAGTGGGACAAGTCACAGCCCCTGGCTGAGCGGCCTTTGCTATGTATCAGGCCAGAGCTGTCCTCCCCGGTACTGAGGGGAGAACGGGGCTGCCAATGACTACAGATTCCCAGAAATTGGCATATGTTTAGGCCAGACGGACACCTGTGCTGTGCTGGTCACTACAGAAGGAGGCAATACAAAATTTAGTTACCCTGCACCAGGATGTGGCAGGCACTTGAGATCCCTGGGCCATCATGTAGCCAACTTTTAGGTTTTAGAGCTTTCATTGGTACTGCTTTCTTAAAAAAAAAAAAAAAAAAACACACAATTCAACATGATCTCTAGACACTAACATCCATTCCTGTTGATTGTTGCTATATTCTCCACAACTTGGCAAATTTGATGTATTTTAACCCAGCGTTCAGGTTCTTCTAATCTCGCTTCATCAATCCTTCTGTGCTCAGGCGTGCCTGCCTGCATTTGGCAGACTTGGCAGGTTCTTCATTTCCCCATGTAAATGACTTGTTTATTACAGCGGGGGTCCCAGGTCTTTGGAAACAGTTTACAAATATCCCTGAATAGAGCTCAGAAAGGGCCTCATGAATAATAACACCCAAGTAAAACTGAGATGAGCTTGGATGTTGCCTCTCTGAAATTGATCCATCGTTGTAAGTGCCATCATTTAAACAGAAAATGTCGAAGGCTTCCTGGGAGGGCTGAGCCTGAAATATGCTTTCTTTACAAAACATCATTTCAGCACAAAACAAGCAAACAGCAAAAAGCAAAGGTGGGAGTAAGTGACTCCCGGTATGTGTTTCACTTGAGCATAAAATTTGTTTTTCTGATTATACTGAGACTCTTCACAGTCTCTGGTTTTAACTTTTTCATTTGCATTTTGTTCTATTCAATATTTCTCAGCTTCCTTACTTCTAGATGATGAATTTATGATAAAGAGCGCAAAGTTGAGGATGAGAAGACTGCCGTGCAAAGTCAGTTAGTTCTCAATTTCGTTTGTCTTGGAAGACAAAAGAGAATTGTTGATGCATTTGAGGCATGAACTTCCACTTCTGCTTAGACTGCAGGCCCTTCAACGTGGCTGTGCGTTAGAATCACTTGGATACTGTTCAGAAACACTGATGCCTGGCATCCATCCAAGCTCTTCTGGTCTGGATGTGTCCTGGACATTGTGATTTTTCAGAGATGTCCAGGTGATTCTAACCTGCCAGAAAGTTTGAGAACCACTGGCATTCACTGTGCCGACTACCCGGACTTGGGGATGGACCAGGCATTCATGGAGACTAGTCAGGTGATGTAAACAAACTCCACCTGGAAGTGGGGTGAGTGGCCTCTTAGAAGAGAACTTATCCTCAGGGAGCAAGGAACCAGCCATCCCAGGTATGAACGCTGGAGTTCTGCTTCTGGGTACATCACCTCACTCTGCCCCTGCCTCGTGTCATGGCCGCAAGTGTCAGACCTGGGGAGAGAGATGGCTGTGAGCAGAAACAGAAAGCATTGGGTTGCCCAGAAAACCCATTTAATTTTTTCCATAAAATAGTAGAGACATTTTTTCATTTTCCCCAATCTTTATTGACTTGGATATTTTGAGTATGTCGGCTGTCTCCCGCTATTGGCTTCTAGTGGGCAGAGGCCAGGGGTGCTGCTAAAGATCTTCCAACGCATGAGACAGCCCCACAGCGAAGAATTGTTTGGCCAAAATGTTAACAGTACCAAGAAATTTCGCAAACCACTTTTGACACGTTCAATCAGTCACAGCACCTTCTCCATACACTGCACAATCTCTTTGTGTGTTTCTCTGTGTGTTTACCTTCCATGAAATAATAAAGCATAACACACCAAAAATGTTGCATATCTTCTTCCATCTTCAATATTAAAATGGCTGCACAAAAATTCACCAGTTTTGACAAGTTTTTTAAATGCACGCTGATATGACAGCTGTCACAATACAATCTAACAAAATTGTTCTAAATGAAGTTAAAGATAACTAAGCACTACTAGAGCCATCATGTAGAAAAATCCAAATGAACTTTGGCCAACCCAATATTTCTCCAGTGAAAGGTCTGCAAAGCAGTGGGTCCCAGCAGACTTGGTGACAGTGTAACATAATGACCAAATGGGAAGTGGGCACCTCTTGTTTGTCTGCCAATGCACATCAAATTGGGCCTCTCAGAGGCTGGAGGGGAGCAGTGTAAGGGCCCAGTGACCCCCAGGGGCCTCCAGAGCAGACTCAGAGCAATCATGCCCAGGAGCGGCAGAGTGGTGCCGAGTGAGGTCTGCACGACGGGATCCAGGGGAGCAGGGCCTGCACCTGGCGGAAATGCTGGGAGGACAGCAGATTTGTCAGAGCACCGAGGTCACGTACATTGGCAAGTGACAAGATACAAGCTGCTTTGACTCCAGGTGCTCATCCACCAGCAGGGGAGGCCTGTATAACTTAACTAGACGCAAGGGTATAGCTATACCATTTCATATAAAAAAATCAGAATGCTACCTTCTGATCATATTGATTAGAATCCGAAATAACGGCTAGACGTTAATGCTATGCCCTTTGTCTGAGGAAATAGCTACATAAGAAGATTTTGGCTGTTAGTATGAGATTGCTGTTAAAAAAACTGTTCATTAAATCATTCAGTGGTCCTCCATGTGATAAATTCCTTTCAGAATTCAAAAGTCACTCTCTATTGAATAAGTGGGATACTTCTATTTATGAGATAGTAAGAATGGTGCAGCCTATTACATTTCCTGCCCTCCTCTTATCCTCCGTCACCACGAATTTCAAAACCATATCCAGTGCTCACTTGCAGTAAATACAACCTTTGGTGTTAACAACATTAACACTAACCCTCTCATTATGGCTTGCTGTGGTTTAATAAATTTTTCTATGTGTGTGTGTTCTTTTAAACCACTCTAAAAATTTTTAAAAGAAGCAAAAGGAGACAATAAAAATCTCACTTTAATAGAATCTTATTTTTTATCACAGCTTTCTTGTGGTACAATACACACAATAGATGTATACATTTAAAGTGTAATGTTTGGTAAGTTTTGACATAATATACACCCCTGAAACCACGACTTGGACAATGAACATACTTACTACCCCCCAAAAGTCTCTTCACGTCCCTTTCTCTCAGCCTGAGACAACTGTCAATCTGTTTTCTGTTACTGTGAATGAGTTTGCATTTTCTAAAGCCTTATGGGAGTTGATTTGTACAGTCTGTTTCCTTTTCTGTCTGACTTCTTTCACTCAGCATAATTATTTTGAGATTTAGTCATCTTATTTCCTGTATTAATAGTTTATTTTTACTGCTAAGTAGTAGCCACTGAAATAGATGTACAGCAAGTTGTTTATCCCTTCGCCTGTTCCTGGACATTTGGTGGCTTCCAGGTCTCAGCTACTGTAAGCAGAGCTGCCATGAGCATCCACGAACAGGTCCTTGGGTGGATACATGCTTTCATTCATCAGAAGTAAATGCCTAGGAGTGGAATGAGTGGCTGGGTGTATGGTAAGTGCACTTTTAGCTTTCTAAGAAACTGCCGAAGTGTTTTGTGAAGTGTTTGCACCATTTTGCACATTCCTATCAGCAATGTATGACAGTTTGACTTGTTCCCCTCTCCCCAGCACTTGGTATGGTCTGACTTTTAAATTTTAGCCGTTCTAATAGATCTGTAGTGGTATCTTATTGTTTTGGTTTGCATTTACCTAAGACTAACGATGCTGTACATCTTTTAATTTGTTTATTTGCAATTCATATATCTTTGGTGAGATGGCTATTCAAATCTTTTGCCAATCTTTTAAAAACTGAGTTGTTTTCTTCTTGTATTTTGAGAGTTCTTTCTATAAAGTATATTTTATTGATTATACTATTACAGTTGTCCCAATTTTATTTTCTTCCCTTTATCCTCCTCTGCCCTGCACCCTGCCCCTACCCTCCAGCATTTCCCTCCACCTTAGGTCATGTCCATGGGTTGTACATATAAGTTCTTTGGCTTCTCCCTTTCCTATACTATTCTTAACCTCCCCTCGTCTATTTTATGCCTACCAGTTATGTTTCTTATTCTCTGTACCTTTTCCCCTATTCTCCTCCTTCCCCTCCCCACTTATAATTCTCCATGTGATCTCCATTCCTGTGATTCTGTTCCTGTTCTAGTTGTTTGCTTAGTTTTAATTTTTGTTTTTTAGGTTCAGTTGTTGGTAGTTGTGAGTTTGTTGTCATTTTACTTTTCATAGTTCTTTATCTTCTTCTATTTCTTAGACAAGTCCCTTTAACATTTCATATAATAAGGTCTTGGTGATGATGAACTCCTTGAACTTGACCTTATCTGGGAAGCACTTTATCTGCCCTTCCATTCTAAATGATAGCTTTGCTGGGTAGACTAATCTTGGATGTAGGTCCTTCCATTTCATGACTTGGAATACTTCTTTCCAGTCCCTTCTTGCCTGTAAGGTTTTTTTTGAGAAATCAGCTGGTGCCAGAAGGAGAAGAGGAAGAACAAAGTAATTGAAAACTTATTTGAAAAAATAATGAAGGAAAACTTCCCCAACCTGGCAAAGGAAATAAACTTCCAGGAAGTTCAGGAAGCTCAGAGAGTCTCAAAGAAATTGGATACCAGGAGAAACACACCAAGGCATATCAGGATTAAGTTACCCCACATTAAAGATAAGGAGAGAATCTTAAAAGGAGCAAGAGGATAGGAGAGTGCTACCTACAAAGGAGTGCCCAAAAGACTGTTTGGAGAGTTCTTTATGTACTCTCTTGGATACAAGTCTTTTATCAAACGTGCAGTTTGAAAACATTTTCTCACAGTCTGTGACTTGTCTTTTCATAGAGTCTAATTCATAAGCTTACCATTGAAGTTGCCCAGCACAGCGCAGGCAGGTGAGCGTGTGAGGGCGATGTTCAGAATGATGACTCTGAGACTCTGCAGCATCCTCAGCCATCATCCTGCCCTGCAGGCACATTGACGAATGTCCTGGACTGGTGGTACCACTGGCCCCAAAGCGGCCTTCCTCACAGGAACCCCACTTTGCCTCTGCCTCCTCCGGCCACTACCTGCCACACAGCCATACTGGCACTTCACTGCCATTAAATGGATCTCCATCTGCTAACATAGCAGTTGTTATTGATATGCTTAACATACATGAGATTGGAAGCGTCTTGTCTTTTTCTCCAGAGACTAAAATTCGGCTCAGCTGAAGTTGGGGAGAGGGAGAAACCAACAGTCTAACTTAACTATCTTGTATTTAGGTTGAAACAAATGACATTTCTGTGGGGTTTTTTTGGGGGGGTGGGGGGTGGGGGGGTTTTTTCTGTCAAAAGTATCAAATATAAGTGTATTTGTTTCTTGGGCTGCTGTAACAAAGCAGCACAATTTGGCTGGTTTAAACAACAAAAATTCATCTCAAAGTTTTGGAGGCTAGAAGTCCAAGGTCAAGGTGCCAGCAGGATTGGTTCCCTCTAAGGGCTGTGAGAGAGAGAATCCATTTTGGGCTATTCAGCTAGCTTCCGGTGATTTGTTGGCCATCCTTGGCATTCCTTGGCTTTTAGGTGCATGAGTCCAACCTCTGCCTTTATCTTCACATGGTGTTCCTCTTGTGCGTGTGTCCAAGTGTCCTTTAGTTATAAGGACACCAGACATATTGGATGAGGGCCTATTCTAATGATCTCATCCTAACTGTTTACATCTGCATTGACCATATTTCTAAATAAAGTCACATTTTGACATACTGGGTGTTAGGACCTCAACATATAAATGAGGAGGGGGAGACGAGGGACGTGGTTCAACCCACAACAATAGGCAAATACACATCGTCCAGCCTAACAAAACCTTTCCATCAATCTGCTTCTAGCTCCTGACTTCCTTCACACCTTCAGCTTTGGATTGGTCCCTCCAACTTCTAACCTTTTTCAGGGTACCTTGGGGTCAAATTGGCTGCATCTCATTAGGTTCTTCATCCCTCCATTGTATCCAGACTTAGGGCCAACTTTTCTCCTTGGGGTCTACTGTGTCATTTGACATTCGTCCATCTTTCTGCTATCGTCATAGATAGTGGTCCAGGATTACAGTCAGCACCTAGGCCATGGAGGGTTTTTATTTCTATTTCTTTTCTTACATGGTGTTTAAGGGTCATTTTTGAGAATTTGGAAATGTCTTTACCTTGCCATTTAGTCACTGGGGATCCCCAATTTCACTTTTCATAACGAAATCCAGTAGATAGATGCCTTTGTCCTTTCTTAGCTACAGGAAGTCCAGAATTTTTACAAGATTTTTTTCTGCTGGGCAGTTTGGAGATTCTCCAGGAAAGCCTCAGTCTGCTTTACATGCTGGTGATGACTTGCTCCTGTGGGGCTGTTTCCATACATGTCTCCCCACCAAGTCCTCTCTTTGTCCCCCCAGCCCCAATTCACCACCACCTGTCCCTGGACTAGATTACAAGTAGGTGAGATGGCAGGGACAATCTTCTTTTCAAAAATTGCACATTTCTTATCTCATAAATGAAAGCATGCCAACTATTCAAAATAGATAGTTGCATGTCTCCCAGAAACTAAGTAATTAAAAATATTTTACATATGTAAAGATAGGTAAAATCTAGCTAAGCCTTTAGAAAACAATTACTAATTATCAAGTAAAAACAGGCTCTTACTTCCCAAATAATTTCAAAGAGTCCACTCTGCTTAGATCCAGTTCCCAGACCTGTCTTTCTCCCTACCCATGGCTATCTTCCTCTTCAAGCCCCAGAACAGACCTTGCCTTCCTTGCCCACTGTCTTCCTCACTCATCATTGACAGTTACGCAGCCATGGGACAGGTGCTCTGTCATTGTTCAGGGGTGTTGGACTCTGTGAACAGCCATTATTATTTATTCCAAGTACATACTGTCTGTCTTCACTGTGACTTAAATTTTCATCCAGGCTGCACTATTGCTGAGGAGAATTAAGGAGAGAGTATACGCAATGAGACAAAGAAAATGACACTGGAAGGCAGCTAGTCCAGGAAGCACAACAGTGAGTAGGCAGGGCCCACGGAGGGACAGAGCAGGAGACAGGATAGCTCCCCACAGGAGCAAGTCATCACCAGCATGTAAAGCAGACTGAGGCTTTCCTGGAGAATCTCCAAACTGCCCAGCAGAAAAAAATCTTGTAAAAATTCTGGACTTCCTGTAGCTAAGAAAGGACAAAGGCATCTATCCACTGGATTTCGTTATGAAAAGTGAAATTGGGGATCCCCAGTGACTAAATGGCAAGGTAAAGACATTTCCGAATTCTCAAAAATGACCCTTAAACACCATGTAAGAAAAGAAATAGAAATAAAAACCTTCCATGGCCTAGGTGCTGACTGTAATCCTGGACCACTATCTATGACGATAGCAGAAAGACGGACGAATGTCAAATGACACAGCAGACCCCAAGGAGAAAAGTTGGCTCTAAGTCCAGATACAATGGAGGGATGAAGAACCTAATGAGATGCAGCCAATTTGACCTCAAGGTACCCTGAAAAAGGTTAGAAGTTGGAGGGACCAATCCAAAGCTGAAGGTGTGAAGGCAGTCAGAAGCTAGAAACAGGTTGATGGAAAGGTTTTGTTAGGCTGACAGCATGTAGGGCCTCTTACAACAGTCCATCCTAGTGTCTGGGAGAGGAAGAGAAAACCAGATGGAGGGGGTATCTTTTTAATTCCAACCCAATGTGCATTTGGGATGGTTTCCCAGGATCACACAGATGCCCACATACAGACAGTTGGGCACACAGCCCAAGGGTCACATTCTTAGGTGATGCTCAATTCCCTTTGTCCTCAGCAACCACCTGTACTCAAAAATTTCTTCCCTGCTCTTATTGCCAAGAGATTTGAGAATTCTACATGATTCACTGCTCTTGGTACTGTAGAAGGCTACTTTAAAACACCAGTGTTTCTGAAAGGATTCAGAGCAGGAGAGAACTCAGAAGACAAATGTAGTTGGTAGGTTGTTTCACATGCTTGGAGTGCAAAAAAAAAAAAACCCCACAAAGAAACCCCATGTTACTCTATTTCTCAAGAATAATTAAGTATGGCACTGTCCCTGGGTTAGCAAGAAATCTAATATTAATGGAGCAACCCTGCCACCTTTCTGAAGTCTTAGAATAATTTTATTCCTTGATGTCTGGAATATAGGAATGGGTTCTCAGTCCATTACTGCCCTCGCTCATTCTCCTACAGGCTGCTCCTGTAGAACCTAGCTCTCTTCCTTGTGCCAGTATTTGCAACTGGCACTGTTAGTTGCTTGTCCAATACCCATTCCCCCTTCTTACTCATCAGCATGTGCCAAGTCCTAGGTAGGCCTGTGGTTCCATGCCCCCAGCTGACCTCAGGTCTAGACTTGGTCATGTGGTCTAGTTCTGATGTAAAGGAAAAGGCAGTGAGAGTTTTGGGAAAACTTTTGTTTTACTGTTAAAAAGCTGGTATCATTTTTCCCTTGTTCTTGCCTTAAATGTGGGCAGGACAGTTAGAGTTTGGACTACCATTTTTGTGATCAGATGAAGGATATGATTTTATATTTATCTTTCAGCAAGAGGCAAAGGAAGACAGAATGATCAATTTGTTGAAGATGAGTTGGGTTGTTTTTAAGTCTTTGATCTGGTGATGACCACAAGTAGTCAAAGTTTTGGGGGGAGTGTGAAGGTCTGTTCAGAAGTTCTCCTTTATTTAGAAAGGAAGTCAAAGCAATAGAACTTGGATTTAAGATACTTGAGTTCGGGCCATGACTCTATTATTTACCAGCCATATAAAACTTGACAAGCCACGGTTGGATACTTAGTTTCCTTATCTGTACAGTATGAAAATAATGTTGCTTGGTGTCTAAATGAATTATGGAGAAAAACAAGTAAAATAATTTTCATTAAAATGTTTTGTGTATGGTGAGGCTTTATTAGCTACAAGTTATTATGACAGAAATAATTATTTTGCAGTTGTGGAAAATTATAAAATTAAATCATAACAGCTAACATACACTTACTACGTAGCAGCTACAGTTCTTAGCCTCTTTACCCATTAACTAATTTAACCATCACAGGCACCTTATGAGCTAGTTACTATTTAAGCTCCATTGTAGAAAGGAGGAAACTGAGGCATGGGGGGTGGGGCTAATGATATTGAAAAACTCCTTACTCTCCACAAGACCCAAACCGGTTGTCATTTGCTCCCTCCACAGAATACTCTCCCCCAATCTATTTTCTCACACTTCCCTCTGGCATCAGAGGAAGGGATCTCTGTCTTTCTCATTTAGTCTTCTTTTCACCAGGGCTCTGGGCCCCTTCCCTCTGCATCTCATTAACACCCTCACTGTCCTGCATTCCCTCTCACTCCATATTATCCCCAGGCTCCCATACTTACAGGTTTAGTTTCATACCCTTTCAGAAATCTATAGGAATCCGTTAAACATTAAGAAACTGCTTGATTCTGCTGTTTTTTAAAATTTACTTTGTATTGGTTCTCATTCCTTTTCCTGTCAAATCATACTAAAAGTATAGTCTATAAACTAGACTCAATTAACATCTCTTTTTAACTTCTGCAATCTAGCTCCTGATTTCTACTGTCCAAACACAGCCTAGAAGCAAATCTCCCTGTATTTCCTTCTCCTCAAGATTAGCAACCTATTTTTTTTTAAATCCTCGTGCAAGGATATATTTATTGATTTGAGAGAAAGAAAGAGAAGTGGAGGGGGAGGGAGAGAGGTGGAGAGGGAGGGGGGAGGGAGAGAGAGAGAGGCATTGAATCTGTTGCCTCCCATACGCAGCCCAACCAGAGATTGAACCAGAAACCTAGGTATGTGCCCTGAAAGAGAATCCATCTGGCAACCTTTTGGTGTATGGGATGACACTCCAACCAACTGAGCCACCTGGCTAGGTCATCACCATATTTTATATTTATTTTTCTTTTCTATCTGACATCAGTTTTCTTCCTTCTTCAGCTTATTTCCACAAGAGTCACACTGGTGGGATATAATGAGAAATAAGCCAGTTGCTACTATGTTTCTATCTGGAAACTGAGTACCACTTTGATCAAATTTTTTTGGTCTTGGAAGAGTCACTTGAGGGCTTCTCTGCATGTTTTCCTATCATTACTAGTATTCTTCCTGTGGATGGCAGAGAACACAGAGTTTGGGAGGAGAGATAGACAGGCAAGGTGGAATTAAATGAAGACACTAAATAGTGAAGTTTCCTTTCTTACTGAGACTGAGTCAGACCAAAGCCAGTGGAAGAAAAAGTTTTAATCAGATAAAAGATTGAATCTTAGATATCAGTGTGGATTGGAGTCAAGAGACTATGACAATAGGACAGGTGAGTGATGGCAGATGAGAAATAAAAAGACTAGACTTTGGCTACAGAGGAGATAAGAAATAATTGATTTCAAATCTGTTTAGAGGGTAAAACAAATAACATTTATTATTAGATTTGATGTGGGCATTAAGGGAAAGAGAGGATTCAAGAATTACCTTCACTTTGGAGGCCCGAGCAATTTGGCAAATATTGCTGTCATTTACTAACAAGGAAGGAGCAGGCTTGGGGGTGAATTAAAACCTGATTTGAGACGGGATGTTTGAAATGTGTTATGTAGGCTAGGAGGTATAGAAGAAACTGTCTTTTGTGGTGGGGGTTCCCACATTCTTAAGATTTAACAGCTTTCTCTTGGTACAAAATTTCTGATGTACAAAGGGCTCTGTAACAGGTGAAGTGAGTGATGGCGTGGGCTAGTTGGCAAGGCTTCCTACATCCATCACATGCACACGATTTTTCCTGTGCTCATTTCCTAATCAAAGATGGCAAATGATTTCAAGTTGCCTGACAAACTAAACAAATAGCCTTCATTAACAATTTCACCTGCCATAGGTGGAAAAATAATAAATCAATATGACTTACTATAAAATATTTAACAGAAGTACATTTTCATCACCAATTCTAATAAAATGCTACAAAGGTCCGATCGATATTGATGATATCATTTTAGATTTGTTTTACTATGTAAAACTATTCTTTGGGGACAAAGAAAAGTTATTTCTGACCAGATACAATTTGTAGTAGAGAAAAGACATCAAGAAAAATTAGTTATTGGGAAAGATGAACAATAAAAATTATATTTTCTAAAAGTCATGAAAAGTATTGGAATATAATAATTTTGGAATGTGCAGGCACTACAACCTCAGCTTGCAGGTATTACAGCAAAGTACCCATATTGGTGTCACTCTGCAGCTGATGGGTGACATCCTGGATTAGTATAACATCTGATCTTTAACTGTGTGTCACCTCAGCTCAAATTCATGAATGCATATGAAATTATTTTGCTCTTTTTGTAAAAACTTGAAAAAATAGAACAACTTACTGTGGCTTTAAAAATAAACTCACCATTCCAAATTGGTAATCCACGAAACTGGCAAACATTTATTAAGCACCCACTTACTATTTTTAGACTCTGGGTTAAAAACAGAGCACATACATGATGAAAACCAGCAAGACCAAGATTTTGTAGAGATTACATGATTGCTGTAGGTTCAAATATAAATATAGAAAGCAAATCTGTTTTATTACTAAAATTGCTTATAAATTTTAATAATTTGTTACATATATTTTAAATATTGGCAAGTATTTTCTTATGAACACAATTATTTCAATTATGTATATCTTCTCTTTCCTCATTTTTAACTATAAAATTTTATTTTTAAGATTTGGTATGTTTTTATTTTTTGTTTTTTAAAAATATTTTACTGTCTATGCCAATACAGTTGTCCCAATATTCCCCCTTTGCCCCCTCTACCCAGCCCATCCCCATTTCCATAACCAATTCCCACACTGTCGTCCATGTCCATGGGTTCTTCATATATGTTCTTTAATCCCTTCACCTTCCTTCAGTCAGTCCCTACCCTCCCCCAACCCCTTATAGCTGTCAGTCTGTTCCATGATTCTATGCCTCTAGTTCTATTTTGTTCATTGGTTTATTCTGTTCAATAGATTCCTCCTTTAAGTGAGATCATATGGTATTTTTCTTTCACAGACTGGCTTATTTCACTTAGCATAATAGTCTCCAAGTCCATCCATGCTATTGCAAAAAGTAGGAATTCCTCCTTTATTTCTGCTGCATGGTATTCCATTGTGTAAATGTACCACAGGTTTTTTATACATTCATCTACTGATGGGTACTTAGGCTATTTGCAAATCTTGGCTATTGTTAGTAGCTCTGCTATGAGCATAGGGATGCACGTATTCTTTTAAATTGGTGTTTAACATTTGACAAAGGAGGCTAGAGCATACAGTGAAATAAAAAAGATAGTCTCTTCAATAGATGGTGATGGGAGAACTGAACTGGTACTTGCATAAAAATAAAACTAGACCACATACGTATACCATACAGCAGAATAAACTCAAAAAGGATAAAAGACTTAAATATAAGTGGTGATATCATAAAAATCCTAGAGGTAAACATAGGCAGTAAAATTTTAGATATCTCACATAACAATATTTTTGCTGCTATATCCCTTAGGACAAGGGAAATTAAGGAAAAAATAAACAAATAGAACATCAAATTAAAAACCTTCTGCACGGCTAAAGAAAACATCATCAAAATGAACGGGGAACCCACTGTATGGGAGAACATATTTGCCAATGATTCATTGGACAAGGGTTAATCTCCAAAATATATAAAGAACTCATATGACTCAACATCATGAAGACAAACAATCCAATTAAAAAATGGGCAAAGAACATGAATAGACACTTCTCCAAGGTCGTCATACAGAGGGCCCATATACAAATTGAAAGATGCTCAACATCACTAGCCATTAGAGATGCAAATTAAAACCACAAAGATAACACTTCACACCGGTCAGAATGGCCACCATTAACAAATCAACAAACAACAAATGCTGGAGAGGTTGTGGAGAAAAAGGAACCCTACTGCACTGTTGGTGGGAATGCAGACTGGTGCAGCCACTGTGGAAAGCGGCATGGAGTTTCCTCAAAAAGTTCAAAATGGAACTGCCTTTTGACCCAGTAATTCCACTGCTGGGAATATGAGGTCTGTCCAGAAGGTATCCAGCCATGTACTATGAAAAATAGAGACATTTGTTTTATAGAGACATTTCCTGAAGAAAATACAAGATACAAGATTCAAGAAACATTGTACATAGGACAATGATGCCTCAGGCTCCTTCAAAGTTATGATCTTCTTGAGGAAATCTGCTTCATTGGTAGCAGTTTGAATCAAGGAATTAGCAACTACAGCACGATGTTCCTTTTGCTCTTGTAGCAAAAGCCACGGAATGAATTTTGCCACGACACATTTCATGTTACTATCCTGCTTCAAAATCTCGGACACAGAAGTTTTTGGAACCCCAGATCAGCTTCTAGTTCTCACACTGTCAGTCACTGATCTTTGTTGACTGCAACCTGTACACGTGCGACATTCTCAGGTGTTCTGCTTGTTACAGGCCTTCTAGAATGTGGATCACTTTCAACAGATTCTCCACCATCTTTGAAGCTTTTGTGCCACACTTTTATTTGCACTGCACTCATTGCATCATCCCTAAAAGCCTTCTGAGTCATCTGAATAGTTTCTATGAAAGAATGTTCAAGCTTAATGCAAAATTTGATACAGATTTGTTGCTCTACTTGCTCAGTCATTTTGAATGCAATGGCCACCCAGTGCACATGCTCACTCAATGGCCTCTACCACCCGCACTAATACAGTGAAGTCATCATTGTTCACATATGTGCATTCCAGTCCACTCTCCATGGCTGTCGGGTTACATCGATGTCACACAAACTGTTTTCGTTATATTAACAATACCTAGACTTTTTCTGGACAGTGTGTGTGTGTGTGTGTGTGTGTGTGTGTGTGTGTGTGTGTGTGTGTGTTAGAGTATTTGGGGAAAGGGCTGAAGGGCTTACTTCACCAAAAGGAACACCGGTACGTTTTAGGCACTCACGTCATGGCTACAGCACTGCAGTCTTCTTCAGAGTGAAACTGGCATTGCGGGAAAACGGTACCACCAAGGAAGACCTTTTGACTGATGTATCTGGCAGGCTCTCTAGCCCCCAAGACTTAATAAAACTCTTAGCTGGTGTAAAAACTGGTATAAAAAACAAGCAAACAACCAAAGTAGTATATAAATTTCAGACTCTGCCCCAAACTAAAAGTAATATTAAGATTCCTAAGAATGTGACTATAGCCAAAACTGTCCTCCGGTAGTTTTCAATTTGGCCCCAAAACTCTAGCTCTGGGGTTGATATGTTACCTTGTACTTCAGGACTCACATTCCCTACCCCTACACCCCCAAACCGATGTCTTATCTTCCTCTGCAGAAAACCACTCTTTTTTGGACCAGACAACCACTTGTTAAAACAAAATCCGTATCTCAGGCAGCACCCCTATAGTTTATGTCAAGTTACTTTCCTGCACGTTGGCTATCCTGACATCTTTAAGAGCTGTTCCTGTGTACAGCTACAGCAGGATGTGTGCAGAACACCTGGCGCTCAGGGGATTCACTCAGAAACTTAGTCAATCTCCATCTACAACAAGAAAGAATGTCATAAACTTCACGAAGAGATAGAGACAAACATGTTCTGGCACTGCCAGCTCGTGTGTGCCGTGCTGCCTCAGAAATTACTGGGCCTGGAGGCTGACTGGCCCACCTGGGGTCTTTATCATCGTCCCACTTTCTGACAGGCCTCACCACCCACCGTAAGCAAATGAAACAGTGGCAGCTGACTACAAACCGAGGAAGAAATCTTTGATGGAATTTCATGCTGCTCCCAAAGCTGCTGTGACTGGCTCATTCCCAAGGTTCAGGAACAATATAAGTCCACCTGTAACCTTTGACAGCCAAATGTCATTTCCTTGCTACATACCTGCATATTACCTGGCTTACGAAATTATAAAAACAGAACACCTCTATTAACCTGAAGATGTTACTGATAAAAAGTATAAAAGCTCCAGAAAGGGAGTAAGAAAGCTTCAGAGGAAAGATGGAAATGGTGATGGGGAAGAGGCAGGGGGATCCAGAAAATGCCTGGCAAATAGGGGAAAGTTAATTTAAAAAACGGTGGCCAATTAGAGAAAATCACCTGCCTGTGCTGACCTTTTCCCCACAAACCATCACTCACTGGGTTTCCTCTTTTCCAATAGACTAGCCCAGGAAATAGTAACACCATCTTTGTTTCTCGTCTCTCAATGACACCGAAATCACTTGTTGACTTAGGGGCCAGCCTTACATCTCCTTTGATGTAAGTACTAGAATTTCCCCCGTATTCCATTAGCCTCTGAAGTATTCAATGCAGCAGAAATTTCCCATCACATCATCCCATGCTAAAAACATCTCTTCTGGTGTATTTCTGACCAACATAATTCATCTTAAGCCCATTTTCTCCTACGAATCTGTTAATATCTTCTGTAAAATGAGCTGGCCCTCCTTTCTGAGCATTTCTTTGTGTGTGCTTATTTAATTTCCCTATCCAGAGCCTTCTTTCTAATAATGTCTGCTCATTTTGGAATGCTTGCATCTGCATCTTCCCACCCACCCCTTTGCCTCCAAGAAAAATGAGGTCAGACTCCTTTATTCTGCCCACCAGTGAAAATCAATGGAAATTCTACCAGCTAGGTCCTTCCCAAATAGTCTCAAATTGCTTGCAGCTGGAGTCAATCATATTTTACTGTATTCTGCCAGTAAAAACCTAATTCCTATAGGATCTTCAAGTAGTAGATACACAGACCATTTTAGTGACGCATCTTGGTCTTCCTTTCTTTTTCATAATAGATCTCAATGGGCAATTTCTTTTTACTTTCTTCCCATGAAGGCTTCCATTTCAGGTAGACCAGAATTTCCTAAGACTAAAATCCAATATCATAAAAAATGATTTAGATGATATTAGGTTTTTTGGAAACTTTGGTCTTGTTTGGCTTACTGTTAGCCTTTCCCAGCCTAGAACCCAGAGGCCTTCGTCTCGCTTGCTTCTCCAGCACTGTGGGCCGCACAGACTTCTGATAAACAATTGCAGTTAGGCCCAACCTGCCTTAAGTTGTCTGTGACTTAGGAGATGGCATCTCAGCAATAAAGAAATGCTTCTTCTGATTGGAGGCTATCCTCGAGGCCCACAGGCCCCGCAACCCCATGATGTACACCTTCCCCTATGTGTCCAGGTGTGGTGGGGGGTGGGTACAATCATGTGCTTCACTAACTGTGCTTGTAGCACAGTCCAGAAACTGACAATCCCGAACGAACAGTTACCTCCTTCCCTTTGACCAAAACACAGCCCACTTTGTACTGTTCGGTTCTTCTCTCCTAAACATAGGAGCATAGTGCTCTCACTCCTTGTCCGATCCTAAACTTGTTCTCTTCGTTTTTGGTTCCCCAAATACCCAGAACCTCATGGTTATCTTCATGTCAACTACCCATGTGGTTAAATTTCACGAGGGCACAAAGATATCCCACTTGAAAGTTACGATCTCATTTTTTATGTAGTGGGTCTGGTCCAAGACTCTCAGGGAAGAATGGTAAGATGATTGATAAAAAGTTTTCTTTTGCCTTTTTATATTCTGCTTAGAATCCAACTTTCCCCTACTTCTCCACCCAGGGAGGCAGTTTTTCTTTTCATAAGTCTCTGTTTTTGTGTTGTTGGTTGTGTATAATTGTAGAATCAATAAGGATTTTCCCTTCTGGACAAGAACAACTCTAATGGCCCTTATTTTGCCTTTTACACTTCCACTCAGACTGCTGTTATGTCTAGTGTGCAGCCAAAGCCTTTGATGAGGTTACACAGAGCCTTTGGCTGATGCTCTGGCTGATGTTGCATCAAAAACAGAAGTCATTTCCCTTCCCAGGACATGCCTTTGTTTCTATCCCTACTTCCCTAATAATTCTCTGATACTTCCTGCTCCCACACAGTCCTCACTTCAGAGATGTCATTTCTACCAGCACTGCCTTGAAGGGCTAACTTCTTCACATTAAATCCACAAATTTATGACAAGAACATGCTGCTCTAGGGGCATGATGCAGACTGATTGTGTTGGTACTTTCCTGTCAAGGAAGAATGGCCCACACTAATGACCACTGTTGCAGTCACTTGTGCATACCAGTGAGTGGTCACTTTGGTGGTTGTAAGTTCCTGCATCATTTTCTTGCTTGCTCTAGTGTGACCTATTAATGAAGCTGAAAGGGATTTGGAAAAAACAAAACCAATGTCACCCAAATAAATTTAATTTTAAAAAATAACAAAAGGCATTCAGTTAAAACTAAGAAAATCTGAATAAAGTCTGAATGTAGTTCAGGATAAAAACAGTAACATAGTTTTACACATGTAAGTTGTTATAAAATACATAAATGTCATAATAAATACTAACTTTACCTTGAAAAAAAGGGGGGGGAAAGCTATCACAGAGTGAAGAGGTCTTGCTTCTCCAAATAGGTAAAAAAGTTAAGTACCAGATCTGTATTAGTTTGCTAGGGCTGCTCTCACAAAAGCACCACAAACTGGATGGCTTACAAAACAAAAATTAATTTCTGAACATTTCTACAGGTGGAAGTCTGAAATCAAAGCACTGGCAGAGTTGGTTCCTTTCGGAGGTTGTGAGGGAAGGATCTGTTCTAGGCCTCTCTCCTTGGCTTGTAGATGCCATCTTCTCCATGTATCTCTTTATATCATATTTCTTTATGCATGTCTGTGCTCAAATTTCCTTTTTAAAAAAGAAATAAGGACACCAGAAATATTAGGTTAGGGTCTACCCTAAAGACTTCACTCTAAATTGACTTTCCCTATAGAGACCTATCTCTAAATAAGATCACATTCTGAGCTACTGGGGGTTAGGATTTCAACAGATGAATTTGGGGGGATACAATTCAACCCATAGCACAGTCTTTCTCCCAGTCCCCAACAGTTCACACTGTAGATAGTCATAAATATACGTGCATCTCTGAACCCCCATCGCAGACAGGAATCATATGGGCATTTTTTCCACAGAAGTTTCCTGAGCACTTTAAAAAGTTAGTGGGTATAATTTCTATGGTCTGACTTGACCATACCACACTGAAGCCCATATGTAAGACACATCCAACTACTAACTCCAGTGTTAGATGAATAAGATGGTCTCTTACGTGAAGAATTTACAGAAACAAGGAGAACATGATTAAGTGTCAATATGAATGGTTAAACTACTAGAGGAATTATCTCTGGAAAAAATAAATATGTTAGGAAAAATATTTTGAAAGAGGTGGGTTTGAGCTTTGGAAGACAGGAAAGATGCACATAATTGTAGAAGGAATTGATGGTAAAGAGAATGCCAGACAAAAATGTTATTGACAAATCCTCAGAGTTCCTGGGGATACTTCCTTTAGTATTTGGGAGGAGTGTGTTTTGGTATTTGAGGTGGGGTCAGATTGTAAAGACTCATATTTATTCCAAAGATTGCTAAGCCTGGGGAAATGTGTTTGAGGAGCAGAGTGAGGTGATTGGAGAAATGTGTGAAGTCAAATGATCGAGTGGAGTGGGGAGTGCACAGTGAGAGAAGGCAGAGATAGCTCCAGGGTGGGGAATCCTTCCAAAGATGATGAAGGCAGACTAATCCTTTCTGAGTCTATCATAGGCCACAATAATGTTAACACTGAATATTGATATAATGTAACTTATAAAGATTCATACTGGGCAGGTGGGGAAGTGTGTGTGTGTGTGTGTGCGTGTGCACGCATGTGTGTGACAAAGAGAGAGAGAGATTAGGAAGAGAAGTATTGATGTGAAAGAAAATTAATATAGGGAATCGATAGATAATGATGAAAAGGAGAACTCAAAAATTCCTAACATATTACTTAGTAAAATGGAGGAAAATATCAAAATACTCAACTGAGTATTTTGCACTAAAAGTAATTGCCTATATGGAGCAGGCAATGATGAGGTGGGTGAGGGGAGAGGCAGATGAAGGAGCTATTTTTGTAAAATAAAACAAATTCAGAATTATTTGACTCTCTAAATTATTCTATAAGTGACACTGGCAAAATTGAATTCAGAAAGAAGTGGTAATAAAAATAGAGAATTCATTTCTCAGAATGGAAAAATTTTTAAATAATGACAACTTTTCTAAAAAACTCCTTGAAAATGCATATTAAAATTTAAGCTATAGCCCTGGCTGGTGTGCCTCAGTGGATTGAGCACTGGCCTGCAAACCGAAAGGTCACTGATTTGATTCCCGGTCAGGACACATGCATGGATTGTGGGCAAGGTCCCTGGTTGGGGGCGCACAAGAGGCAGATTGATGTCTCTCTCGTATATCAATATTTCTCTCCCCTCTCCTTCCCTTCCCTTCTCTCTAAAAATAAATAAATAAAATCTTAAAGAAATTTAAGCTCTACACTCTTGTGATAAAAACCCCTTGTTGTACAAATTGATCCTAGATAATAAAAGATAACTATGTTCAAATATATGGTCAAAACATCCTTGCCAGCTACCATTTATGATCATTTACATATGTCTGGCCCTTGTGGACAGCATGTGATTAATCCCTCTGACGACACAATTATTTAGATGTTATAAACCCTTTTTCACATACAATAGCTCTCTCTTGTTCTTGCTCTCCTTTTCCTCTGCAGTTCTTCTTTTCTTCCTTTCTCCTCACTTGCTTCTCTCTCCCCTTCCTCCTTTACTTTCTCTTCTTATACGGTAGGAACATCAGGTTAGGACTTCCTGTCCAGAAGGATGTCTTTCATTTAACATATGTGTTGGATGCAATTCAAGTAATAGGAAGAAAGATGAAATCTTCCTTTTGTCCACAGAATATGTTCTGTAATATAGCTTTTTTTTTAAATAAAAAGTTAAAGACTATATTTGTTCTCCCGTTTTCTCAATGAGGGAGAATGTGAGGTAGAGCACAGTGGGTGATCAGCCATCCCCAAACTTCCAAGAATCCAAGTGAAGAGAGAAAAATCTTAGTACTTAATAAAACCGTGGACTAAAAGAAAGTTGGGTACAGCAAGAAAACATGCTGGATTGCAGAGATCAATGCAAACCCATAATCTTAAAAAGTGAGAGATATTCCAGCTAAAAAAGTGGTCCAATGGCAATAATGATTTTAACAGAAGCAATTTTGCTCATTACTAACTCTCATGTGTGTTCCTAATACCCAGATTTTCATATCTTTTGCTTTTATACACTGAAGGAACGAGATCTTTTGAAGAGTACCTGACTCCCATGTCTTGGGCAGAAAATTTAGGATGGGTCTGAAACACATTTTGCTGTTGCTGGAAAGCAAGGAGGCTCTCAAGGTGTCAAAATCCACTAGTCAAAGACCATCAGGAACATATTTAGATTTATTTAGCTTGCTGAGCAAGGAAGAACACAGTGCTTGGGGTATTTGGGTAAAAAGGGAGCTGGAAGAGACTTATAAGATTTGTGCTCATGCTGAAATAATTTTATCAGTAAGAAAGCAATAATCACTCAGAGATCTTTTTTCCTCTAGCTGCATTATGGCTATGACTATGTTTGTTAGAAATTGTTTATCATAACTTGACAGCCAGCAGGGCTGATTTTCATTTCTCAAAAATATTCAAGGCAGTGCTGAAAGAATAAAGGAACCAACTTAAATGGACTCCTACTGGCTAAGTTGAGACAACTTGAACATCAAATAGAGAATGATAGTTATGTTCATTAAGGCTATGAGATTATTAAAATATTCAAAATGAAAATTTAATATAAAGTATACATAATGTAGCTGTAATAAAAATCAATTCAAATTTTATTGGTTACATACATTTCTAACTAATACCCACAGAAATATTTAATACCTACATGTTAAGAATGTCAGCCATGTGACCTAGACGGTATTATGATAAGTGAAATAAGTCAAAGAAAGACAAACACGATATGATTTCATATATATGTGGAATCTCAAAACAAATACCATGTAATCTCACCTATAAGTGGAACCTAATCAACAAAACAAACAAGTGAACAAAATATAACCAGAGACATTGAACTAAAGAACAAGCTGACAGTAACCAGAGAGGAGGGGGGAGAAGGATA
>VMDR010007102.1:0-42136 GCA_007922815.1 Macrotus californicus | reverse complement strand
GCCACCCCCACCCCCATCCCCACCCACCCATGTGAGGACACACAGAGAGGCAGCCATCTGCAAGCCAGGAAGAGGGCCCTCACCAAGAGCCTAACCCTGATCTGATACTTCCCAGCCTCCAGAGCTGTGAGAAATAAGTGTCGGATAAGTCACCCAGTCTACAGTCTTTTGTTATGGCAGCCCAAGCAGCATAAACATGTGGTAATTCTATGTTTAATTTACTGAGCAACCGCTAAACTGTTTTCCATAGTGGCTGCACCATTTTCCATCCCCACCATCACTGTCTGAGGGTTCTATTTGCTCCTCACCCTCACCAACATGGGTTGTTTTTTTTTTTTAAGCACAGAGAGCATTTTGTAAGGAAAACCTTTTCTTCTAAAGAAATATTTCTTGGAAACCCTCTGTAATAAAACAGATTAAAAAGAAAATGCTCAGGTGAAGGTGATAGAACTTCTGAGGAACCCCCTGGGGTTCTAAGAAACAGTTTGAAAACCACTTGCTCTAAATGGGTTTGTTCAATCCTGCCTGGCTTGGAATCTGCAAATCCCTTTCCAAGGACCATCCCGGTCTCTGGAGGTTTGGCTTGAAGAGGCCTCCCCTCTCTATCCCATGTTTTCAGGGAAGGCTAGGGTGACAGTGCTCTTTAAGGTGTGTGCAGCCCATCTGTGGAAGAGTAATCTGGTTCTTGTTACAATGGAAATTCTGGTATCCAGCCCCAGACTTAGAGAATGGGAATCTTTTGTGGAGAGACCCTGAAATGTGTCTGTTTTAAATACTTTCCAGGCAATTGTGATGGCCCCACATTTGAGAACCACTGAACTGGACGGGGCTGAGAGGAGAGGAATGGGGAATGAACGCCCGCAGTTGATGAGGCCAGAAAGCCAGCGTCTTGCTGAGCTGCTACCAGCTTCCTGCTCTGCTCTTTAAGTGGGAAGGCGGAGCTAGATTTTGTTTTAGGATCCAAGGGCCAACCGGGGTCACCCTAAGGTCAGATTGGCACTACCTCCTGGCCACAGGACTATGAACTTCCAAAAGATAAGGACACTTTTATGACCCTTGGGGACTGTGCACGATGTTTAAGCATTTCCAAGTACTGTTATTTTTTTTAATGGTGGTTATTGTTTTGAAATTTGAAATTATAGGAAATCAGTCATAAAGCAATGACTGTTTATGTGCATTTTCAGAGCGTTAAGCAATGCCTTCTTTGTGCTGAGAATCAACATTATTTCCCTTGGGATTCTCTCCCAGATTTCTGTTAACTCATTCGCAGGCCGCTTCTCTTCCCGGCCTCGTGACTCCGTAAATGTTTCCCCAGCTGGGGCAGGCAGCAGGCAAACTGTCATATCCAGACCCAGACTAGAGCACTGAACTCACAAGGATTGTCAAAGGCCCTCGACTCCAGTCACACCCCAAGATCAGGAGTTCCCTCTTCAGGCTCTGCTGTGAATCATCCAAGAATGAGTAGCTCCCCACCCATTTTGATTCTCCATTGCTATGTAACAAACCCTGTCAAAACTTCATATGGGGAACCTATTCGTGTGTGAGGTGGCCTGTGACTCAGCTCTGGTTCTGAACGCAGTCCAGACGCGCATGGTGTGCAAGTGACATCCGTGGATAGGTCTCCCATGGGGAATCAGGCCTGCATTGTACCTAGGCCGCTTTGAAACTTGCTCTTGCAAAAACTCCCTCCCCTGGGATGGAAACAGCAGAAGTTTATTGTGACTTGTGCTAGACTTCCCAAGCACAAATGTAAACAGCCCAGCCTTCTCTCCTTTACATGTGTAGATGACCTTTCTCTTTGAAGCTACTGGTGACTTTCTTTCTTTTGTTATAGTAACCACCTAAAGTGAACCTGTGCATAGTTAATGAGAACCATCCTGGATGTAATGTACCTAGAGGATCAATAAAAGCCTGTCGAGGCAGGAGTGGGGGCTTTTTTCTCTCTGAGAGATCAGTCACACATCCCTTTCTCCATGGGATTCCTTTAGTCCGCGTGAATTTGTTTGTCACTTGTCCGGGGATATAGGACAAGCATCCACAACAACACGTGGTCCTGCTGGACGGGACCGCGACAACTTCGTAGCTTAACACAACTGCCATGTGACTAGTTTTCACTGCTCTCTGGATTGACTGAGCCCAGCTGAGCGGCCCTGCTCCATGGGATGTTGTCAATGGGTCTGAAGGGCCCAAGCCGGCTCGCTCCCATGGCTGGCAGCTGGCGCCAACTGTCAGCTGGGAGCTTAGTGGGGGCTGTTGGCTGAAATGTGGACATGTGGCCTCTTCACGTGGCTTGGGCTTCCCCACACTATGGCAGCTAGGCCAGGAGAGGGAATAACCTCAGGGCAAGTGTTCCAAGAGGGAGGGCATGGTTCAAAGCACTGATCTGGGATTAGACCCAGGCTCTAAGGTCTCGGGTAAATTTCTTAATCTCTTGGAGTCTCAGCTTCTTCATCTACCAGATGAAGACAGTGCCTTCCTTGTCAGATGGACAAGATGAAGGGAGATCATGTGTGTAAAGCCTTTCCCACGTGCTTTGTAAACGGGATGGGGTTATGGTCGGGTACACACTGGCACTGGCCCTGAGTGTGTGTGCTAAATCTCTCCATTCTTTCTCCCAGGCTCAAGGAGATTCCCCAGTTGCCACCCCTGACTTGAAGAAAAGGGGGCAGTTGTCCTCTCTAATAGGATCCTTCAGGACTAACTGCAGAAATCAGAAACTATAACATGCCTCTTCAGAATTTATCTTAAAGGGGAAAAAAATCTTACAAGTGTTGAAAGATATTTATAGAAAGATTTTTTTTGCAAGAGTGTAATGTTATCAATAGCATGTTATCGACTACATGTCTATCAATAGGCGATAGGATCTGATATATCCATATTCTACTGGATATTAATTGCTTTTCGGGTATCTGGCATATGATTGTCCTTCCTCCTGAGGCGAAGTTCTCAGGCAGGAAAGAAGCAGCCCTGCTCACCACTACAGAAGTGTGAAAATAGCCGATTGGCCCACTCCCTGCACCCTGGAAGGTAAAGTATAGGCATGTGAGCTGAGTGTGGCCGGTGAGAGGCTCCTGCCTCAGGCTTTGCCCACAAAGGCACAGAGACAGGGATGGTCAAGTTGCCATCAGCAGTGGATCCCAGGTGCCGTAAGCACCTGGTGGAGCAGAGCAACCTCGGTGACCTAGAGCCTAGGCTACTCACCTTGGAACTGTTTTGTGCAAGAGAAACGTACTTCTGTATTCATTAAACCACTCTAAATTGGGCTTTCTTTGTTATAGCAGCTTAGCTTAGCCTAATTATGGTGGTTTTAGAACATGGTCACAAATTCTTTGACACGCCTCCCACTGAGAAGTACAGTCTTGTCCACTTCCCTTGAATGGGGGCAGGCTAATGTCTACTTGATCACTGGACGATGGTGGAAGTACCTTCTGAGGCAAGGTCACGAAAGGCACACAGCTCCCTGCCTGCTCACCAGAGCACTAGATCCTGGAGCAATGAGCTACCCTGTGAGAAGTCAGACTACCCAGAGCCCGTGCCACTGTGAGGAAGCCCAAGCCACACAGAGACGCCACATATAGGCACCCTGGCCCAGTGTCCCAGCTCAGCCCAGGGTTTGAGCCACCCCAGCCCAATCTCCAAACATGTGAATGAAGAAGCCTCCAGTTAACTTCACTGCCCTAACCCCACCCCAGCCTTCTACCTCACTCCTACTTTGAGTTTTCCCAACTGAGGTCCCAGATGTTGTGGCCTCCTCCCTGCTGTGACGTTAGAATTCCTCACCCACAGAATTTATGAGCATATTAAAATGGCAGTGGTTTTATTCCACTGAGTTCTGTGGCTTGTTGTGCTATGATAGCTAATGGAACACTAAACTGACATATCATAAATCCTCTGAGATATCCAATACCCTTCCAAAAAATCCTTCTTTGCTCAGTTAACCAGAGCTGGTTTCTGTTGCTGCAATCAAGAATCCTGACAACGAAACACTGCATAGCCCTTAAACCCATGTGGCTGGCCCTGACTGGTGTGGCTCCGTGGGTCAGGCATCATCCTGCAGAGCAAACAGTCGTGGGTTCGATCTCCCGTCAGGGCACATGCCTAGGTTTCGGGCCTGGTCCCCAGTTGGGGGACTGGGAGCATGCGAGAGACAACTGATCGATGTTTCCCTTACACAGTGAAGTTTCTCTCCCTCTATTTCTCTCTCCCTCCCCCTCTCTCTAAAAATAAATAAACTCTCCACCAAAAAAAGCTGATGTAGCTCTATAGAAACTGTCACAAAAAGATGTTCACAATGCAGCTTTAAAATGAAAATGGCAGATTCTAAAACAGTAAGTACAGAATTGCTCCATTTTTGTAAAATAGAATTATTTTGCACAGAAAAAATTCTAAGGTGCTATATATCAAAATTATACAGTATTGTCTTCAGGTGTTAGAATTATAGGTTTGTTTGTTTTTTCTTGTACTTACCTGTGTTTTCTAATTTTTATAAAGTAATGAACATCATTACACAATGACTTGAATAGTTTTAATTTAAGATTTTTATTTATTTTTTTTAGACAGAGGGGAAGCGAGGAAGAAAGAGAAGGAAAGAAATATCAATGTGTGGTTGCCTCTCGTGCGCCCCCTGCTGGAGACCTGGCCTGCAACCCAGGCATGTACCCTAACTGGGCATTGAACCAGTGACCCTTTGCTTCACAGTCTTGTGCTCAATCCACTGAGCCACACCAGCCAGGGCAGTTTTTAAATTTTTGTTTTAAATTAAGTAAAGTCAGAATTATAGATTCAGGAATTTGAGAGTACCTGGCATATCTCTTCACCTCTGGGAATTTTGTACATTCCCCAATGAGAGACCCCAAAGCAGTCTTTAGAGTGTGTAGAGTGTGCTGATAATTCCTCCCCTTCCTATAAGCATGTGCTGGTACTCACTTCTAGAAGTTTATTTCCCCTTTCTTAAATCTGGCCCATTGCTGTGACTGCTTTGGCCAATAGAATGCAGCATAAGATGCTTGAGGACTTCCCATCTCAAGCCTTAGGAAGATCGGAAGCTTCTGTTTCCTTCCTCTTACATTCTTGTTCTTGGGGTGTTCCCTTGCAGAACTCAGCCCCAGCCATGTGGAGAGGCCACCTGGAGGGGAACCAAGACTCTCCTTGGCAGCTTCAGCTGAGCTCATGGCCAACAGCTGGCACCAACTGCCAGCCATGTGAGTGAGTCCTGTGGGATTCCAGCCCAGAGCAGACGCAGATGACTGCAGCTCCAACCAGCGTCATGCTGAAGAGCCACCACCCAACTGAGCCCTGTTAACCCACCGACTCACGAGAGGCACTAAAATGGTAGTTGTTTTTCACCACCAGATTTGGGGGTAAAATGGTAGCCAGCCTCCAAGATGGCTCCTCCCAATAGTCACACCCGTTCATAGTCCCTTTGCACAGGGGACGGGGGCTGGTCTGTGTGACTAATCAAATACAGCAAAAGGGACACATGTAGGCAGCTCTCTCCAGGGAGCACCCCCACACCTTTCCCCACCCTCCCCCCTGGTGCGTTTTCCTGGCCCCGCCCCTCTCTCTCCTGAGCACAAGGGACCCTCCTTTGCCTCTGTAACTTGTTTCCTGAACCCATTTCTTCTACTGCTCACTTCCACTTCTGACTTTCTAAATAAACTTTCTTGTTGTTACAAGAAGAAAAAATGACACAGGTGTGTCATTTCTGAGATTAGGTTATGAAAGACCTGTTGCTCCCGTCTTGGTTTCTCCCAGATCAACCCTCATGTTGTGGGCAGCCCCTGGGAGAGAAGTCCACACGGGATGGCCAACTTGTTGCCAGGTTGCTCAGGACTTTCCTGGGGCTAGACTGGAAGGCTCACATCTCGAAAACTCCCTCAGCCCTGGGCACACCAGGAGGGTCAGCCTACACCATAGGATGAGGACCTGAGCCCCCTGGGCAACAGTGAGCAAGAAGCCGAAGCCTCCCACCGACAACCACATGAAGACCCACCTTGGAAGCCAGCCCCCCCCACCCCTGGCCCCAGTCAAGCCTTGAGACCACTGCAGCCTCATTAAAGACCCTGGGCCAGAACCCCAGGTAAACTGACCCCAGATTCCTGACCCCTAGAAACTTCGAGATAATACAGCTTAGCTATTTTAAGCTGCTGAACTGGGGGTAACTTGTTAAACAGCAATAGGTAACTTATACAGGTGTCTCGTTACAGCCTAGTGGGTGACAGAAACGAGGAACATTAACAGAGTGGGTTTGTCCACCCTGTTTTAAACGGCTGTGGTGATCTTCCCGTTTGGGGATTTCTTTTCCTTTCCTGAAAATCAACCTGAGGGAATTTTGCTTTCAGAGTTCCTGAAGAGCAGAGCTAGGCAGGGCCACTGGCTGCTGCTGGGTGAGTTCATTCCAACTGTAATTGTTTTCCAAGCTTTAACAATAAATCTCTGGGGCTCACAAGGCCCTCCCACTTCTCCATTTCCAAATGCTCTCTGAGGCTGCCCTGATTTCCCTGAAGGCCGGAAGGGCTTACCTGGGCGGCTTAAACAGCCTTCTCTGCTAGAAAGCATCCCGAACTCCGACATCATGGATGTCTGGGTACAGTAAGCAATGCGCAAGGTGCAGGGCATGCAGATGGTTTGTGGGGGCTTGGGGGGTCTTGACCTAAAATCTTTTCCAACCAGGCACCTGAGTATGTGAGATTTCACCTTCCAACTGTGATTAATTCACTTCGGAGGGAAATTTTATTTATTCACCAGCACCTTCTTCTGAATGAGTTTATTGAAGACATTCTTCCCTACCCAGGCAAGCATAAGAGCAGTGGGAACTTAATCCAGGAAAGCCCAAGGCAGGTGGGACCCCACAAAGCTAACCTCCTAATGTTGTATTAGGCTGATTCTGTCTGCCGTTAGGGCTGCAAGTCTGCACACATGTGGAGCACCCAGCAAGCTCAAGGGCAGGCTGCAGTGTACATCCAGGGGCCCAGAGACCCGTAGCAAAGTGGTGATTCTACAAGTAACATGTTAGCTACTTGTTAACTAGTTAACCTGTTAGTTTCTTGAGACTGTTGTAACAAACTACCACAAGCTGGGTCGCTTAAAACTACAGAAATGTATTTTCTTATACCTCTGGAGGCTAGAAATCCAAAATGAAGGTGTCAGCAGTGTTGGTTCCTGCTGGAGGCTGTGAGGGAGTCTGTTCCAAGCCTCTCTCCTAGCTCCTGGTGGTTTGCTGGCAATCTTTGGCATTCCTCAGCTTGTCGATACATCTCCCCGACCTCCACTTTCGTGTTCGTATGGCGTTCTCTCTGCGTGCATGGCCCTGAGTTCAAACTTTTCATGCTAATGACTTCATCTTAAGCTGATCATCTGCAAAGGCTCCATGGCCAAATAAGTCCCATTCATGGGCACTAGGAGTTAGAATTTCAACATGTTTGGAGAACACCATTCGACCCATAACACTGCATTAGTAAAAGCAGTTAACAGCCGTGAAATTCCAGGCATTTGCCATGATAGCCATTTTTACTTACATTTTTCTCATTCTGACACCATCGCACAATATTACAGCTGGAGAAGCTGAGGATCAGAAAGATTACAGGTCTTATTCTTACTTACAGAGCTAGAAAATATAGGCTCTGGAATCAAATAACCTGGCTTCACCACTTAACTGGGAGGCCTTGGGCAAGGTAATTAATTTCTCTGTCTCCTCATTTGTAACGTGAGGATAGTAACATCTCCATCCATGCTGAGTTGTTGCAAGAATTTTAAAAGATAATACAGAGCCTGGCGCCCAGTAATTACTGAACTCGTGGTAGCTATTGTTATAGGTAGTGGAGCCAAAATGTAAACCCACACCTCCTCACTTTCAGATACCCTCATTCTTTCCTCTCGAATCCAACGTAACTAGGTAGTCAGCTGCTTCTGCATCCATGATCCCACTGAATCCTCACAATACCCCTGGGAGATGAATAGTTCTGCTATATTTTATAGATAAAAAGCTGAGACACAGACAGGTAAGGTGACTTGACCAAGGTCACCCACGCATTTCTATCCTAGCTCTGCTGGTTCTAATACTTGTTCTACTATGAGACCTGTCATCCCAATGCATAGACATAATATAGTAGAACATTTTCCTCTACCACAGTTTGCTGATATCCTCTGGCAGTCAGCTGGGATTATGAGTTTAGTCCACAACCACCCTGAGACTATAGCAGGATCAAAAAAAGAAAAAGAAAGAGCCAAAGCAGCTAAATCCTCTGGGGGCCTTTCCCTGACCTTCCTCTCATGTTCTCTGCCACAGCTGTGTTTCCACATGCAACTCAGTCCTACAAATATCTAAGCAGAGTGGACAGTGTAAAATGGCCACCCACATGCCTCATCTGGCCCATAGACAAGTTTTGTTTAACCTGCACAGCTTTTAAGTGCCGTGAACATATTTTTAAAAGTAAGAAGCTTTGCATAAGAATCTAGATTTTTTTTTTTAACTTCTTTTGCAAAACCAAAGGCTCTGGCCCAGTGCCTCTGATCCCTGAGTAGAAGCTGTGAGCCGAAGTTGAGCAGTGGCTGCCTCCAAGTTGATTATCTTTATACCCACACTACGTGACCCGTTCATCTTCCCTGCCTGACCCCATTAGGAATTTGAGTTCTCAACGAAGGCCAACTGAAACCTCCCCTTTGCCTATCAAATAAAGTACATCTAGCCTGACTCTGGCATTCAAATATCCTTCAGGATATTTGAAAAAGCCACAGTACAGCTTTTCAGACTTACCAGCCATGAAGATACTTCATTTCTCATTTATTTACATTTTCATCCCCTAACAGGTCCCTTCTTTTCCCACACTCTGCCTCTGCTAGTGCTTTTTCATTTCCTCTAAGATGCCTTTCACCCCAGCTTGGCCTGGGGACTCTTCCACTCCCATTACAGTCCAGATGAAGACCTTCTCAGAATCTCCCAGACAGACGGACCCTTCTTTTCGTTTGATGGGCCAAAGCACCTAGCGATTCTGAGCTACGTGTTCTGGACTTTCACAACTGCACACATTTGCATACTTTAATTGCTCTTCCTGGAACTCCCTTCCTTCCTGGTCAATTGTTCCAAATGAGCCCAGCCTTCCAGTTGTCTCATCAAGGCCCTAAACCTACGAATGAGAAGACCCTCTTGACCCTCTAGACCCGCCCAGTCACCAGATCAATACCAATAGGTAGCCTCAGTTAATGCCACATGGAGCAGAATTGCCTGGCTGAGACTTGCACAGATTCCCAACTTTGATGACAATTGTGAGATATAATAAAAGGGTGGTTGTTTTAAGCCACTAAGTTAGAGGACAGTTCACTACAAAGCAATAGATAACTATAGATAAAAGTTAGGAAAGTAAAAAAGTGTTTAATCTCGTTAATTGTTTTCCTCAAGTTTTTTTTATAAAATTAAATATACACACACACACACAAACACACACAATTTAGAGAAGTGACCTAATGTTTTCTGAGCTCCTAATTTCTGCCTGGTACTTTCACATGCATGATTTTTTTGAAGATTTTATTTATTTATTTTTAGAGAGAGGAGAAGGGAAGGAGAAAAAGAGGGGGAGAAACATCAATATGTGGTTGCCTCTCACGGACCCCCTACTGGGAACCTGGCCCACAACCTAGACAAGTGCCCTGCCTGGGAATCAAACTAGTGACCCTTTGGTTCACAGACCTGTGCTCAGTCCACTGAGCTACACCAGCCAGGGCTGCATGATCTTATCTAATACTCAGGACAATCCAGTTTGTGGTATTATTTACATTCTCAAATCCCAGAGAAGTTAAGTAACTTGCAGACGACTGCACACCTCATGAGTGCGGGAAATGGGAACTGAGCACCCAATCTGGCCTATCCAGCTAGAAAACCCATATTTTGTCACCATCCACATCCCCACACCCCCTCTCTTGGCTCCGACAGTGGCCTGCATTCCACGTAATGTGACATCGTACGTGGTTTTTCACGTTGCCACAAAGCATTCAAGCCTTCCTTTTAAATGGCACCGTATCATGCCCACTACAGTTTACATACCATCCCCTGTTGTTGCATACTTACATTCCTTCCACATCTCTTTGCCATGGAGAAGAATTCTGAGAGCCGCATCATGCTGGTAGGAGTAGAAATGAGGGAGTGGTGGGCCATTCTTTGGGTTTCTTGGGCGTTACCAGCAACCTCATCTACAGTGCCCCTCCTTCAGCTCCCTGCCCACACACCTGCCCTCTCCACCCTGACTGTCTTAATGCACTTGGTTACACAGTCACCTGAGGAGAAGGTCAGGTAGCTGGTGGAGCATCCTGTTCAGGCCAGATGAGCTCATCGCCTTTTAACAACTCAACGCAGACCTTATGCCTCTTAAAGAGCTTTGACAGCTGGAAAGACCAAGATTACGTCAGGACTCTTGTTGGTTTCCAAAAAGTTGTAAGTCCTCTTATGTCAAAGGGCCAAGAGACAGGCTTTTAAAGCCTGTTAAGAATTTTAGCCTTTATCCTGAGAGCAATGGGTGGCCATTGAGGAGTAATGGTCTGAGCTGATTTTTGATCTACGGATAGAAAGAACGCCCTGGTTTGGGGGGCAGTGGGGTTTGGTGATTAATGCGGTGGAGGGTGGGGGACAGGGAGGACTCTAGCATGACCCTGGGATTGGCCCCCAGGACAGCTCGGTGGGTAGGATAAAAGCAAGAAGGCAAGGCAATGACAGGGCAGTAATTCCCTTTTGGACCAGGTGAGCCAGGGGTGTCTGAGGACAGGACCTGGGGCAGGTGGACTTCCAGATGCCGATCCCCAGGATTCCTGCTGGCTCGCTAGGGACTCAGGCCCAGGAGAAAGGGCCACATAGGTCAGGCCAGGTGATAGAATTGGAGTGGAGGGTTCTAGAAAGCCATTGCTGGCCCAGCAAGAGAACTGGGGACACTGGGGAAGACCATGGGTAACCTTGGCCCAAAAGACATCTTTACATCAGTGACTGAGAGAAATTTCCTCTGATATCAACTGGGAACAATGCTAGGAAGCTCAATCCTTACCTTGCCCTATCTCTGCTACCAAAAGTAACTTTTCAGAGCCTCTGGAGGTGAACTTAAAAAAAAAAAATTTTTTTTCCTTGTATTGATTCTAGAGAGAGGGGAAGGGAGGGAGAAAGAGAGGGTGAGAAACATTGATATGAGAAACATCACTTGGTTGCCTCCTGCACACGCCCAGACCAGGGACTGGGCCCTGACCAGCAACTGAACCAGTGACCTTTTGGTTTTCAGGATGACGCCCAGTCAATTGAGTCGTACCAACCAGGGCTGGAGGTGCATTTTTTTGTTCTTTTGTTATCTTTCCTTGCCTCTTACTTTCCTACCTGTATTTTTCCTTTTGCCTCCTCTGTCAGCCTTTAGATGAGATGATGTACCTAAATATAAATGTATAAAACACTAAGCCTTCATATTATCTTTCAAAACACACCCAGTGTCCACCAAATCTTCCGAGGGGCCTTGAGTCTCATGGGTGGAGCCAGATGGGGCAAGGTAGGCAGGTCAGGGAGAAGAGCCTGAATGGACAGGGAACTCTGGGACAGGGTTTGGAGTGAACTGAACCGAAAGCACCTCATAATAAGGATACTGGAGTCTACCTGCATACATCGGCTTGGCTTCCATAGAGGCTGGTCAGGCAGGACAAGATGCCAGGTTACTTTTTTTTAATATTTTATTTATTTTTAGAGAGAGGAAAGAGAGGGAGACAAACATCAATGTGCGGTTGCCTCTTGCATGCCCCCTGAAGGGGACCAGGCCCACAACCCAGGCACATGACCGGACTGGGAATCAAACCCGAGACCCTTTCATTCACAGGCCAGCACTCAATCCACTGAGACGCCTGAGCCGCAGGAGCCAGGGCAGCCAGGTCATTTTTTATCCACATGTCGTATTCAGGGGTTGAGAGATTTTCAGGCCTCCTGTTTTCCACACGGAGGAAAGGAGGTTCCTGTTTGTGTAGGACATCCTGGGTAATGTGAGGGGCTCAGAGACTTGGAAACAGGGTTGGGGTATGGTGATAAAAAGTCCTGGAGCAATCATGAATTTACTGCAGTTTGGAGGGGTGGGTGTAGGGGAAGGGTGGGTTGGGACCTGAGCTTCTTTGCCATGGGCTTGAGGGGAGAGGGAAGGGAGAAGCACAGCATCACTAAGAACCTTTAATTAACTTTGCTGTTTTACTGAGAACTTACAAGTTGAGTTATTCTGCATTGAGCTTCAATTAGTAGCAGGTTCAATGCACAATTTATAATTGTACCTTACCGATTTGCATATATTTGCAGTTGTTTACAAGTGCATGACACACTTTGTTCCTCTGTGGCCTACAGAGGCCCCAAAGGAGATTTGCCAGCAACAAGGGAGGAAGCCCCAGGCAGCCAGACTCACAAAACTTTCCCAAGTTTTTATCTTCTTGGCATTCCTCAGGCTGGGCTTCTGTTTGCAGGGAGAGGTCTGCCTCAGGCCAGGGAGGGGTTGGTGGTGGGGCAGGCCCCAGAATCACCATTTAGGATTAACTCCAAGCAGGAGGTTGGGTGGGAGTCATCAAAATGCTTTCTCCCTCTGTGTAACCATTTGGCTGGAGGCTAATCGATGGTTATTTGAGGATACTCCTGATCCCTCCCTCAAACAGTAGACTGTGAAGTAAGCCAGTAAAGTCAGTCCTATTTGGGCTGAGAGGGCCAGTGACTTCCCAGCTCAAAAGAGTGAGTGGATAGCAGGTAGCAGTGAGCTCCTCAGGAGGAACCGCAGTCACCATGTAAATGGGTTACTTTGTAGTAGCTTTTTTGATTCTGCCCTTCGCAGCTTACTGACAGTTTAGTATGAATAAAAACTATACAACCAGCCCTGGTTGGAGTGGCTCATTGGATGGAGTGCCAGCCTGCGAACCAAAGGGTTGCCGTGTTGATACCCAGTCAGGGCACATGCCTGAGTTGCAGGCCAGGTCCCCAGTAGGGGGCATGTGAGAGGGCAACCACACATTGATATTTCTCCCCCTCTCTTTCTCCCTCCCTTCCCTCTCTCTAAAAATAAATAAATAAAATCTTTAAAAACAACAACTACTATATAACCAGAAGATCTGAGAAAAGATACCAAAATACCAAGCGATTTCACATTTAGTAATTGCCAATACAAAGCATGAAACTTTTTTTTAATGGTCAACAGATATTTAGTGATGGTCTACCATGGGGCAGGCACAGAAGACCCAGCAATGAATGACCAGCAGGGTAGGACAGGACAAATGAAAGAAGTGGTCACCCAAACCCCCATATAACTATAATTCAGGGCGCATGTCTTAGTAATGACATTAATTCTATCAGTAATTCCTAGCACTAACTGGGTTGGCTATTGGCCGAGTGCTGAGCTGGACGGTCCTCATTTAGTCCTCATAACTCCACAGGACAGATGTGTTTATGGTCCCCACTTTACAGATGGGAAAACCTGAGGTATAAAGAAGTTAAGTGACTTGCTATGATTTTGAACCAAAAGAGCTGTGATCCGAACCAAGTCCACACTCCAGGAAGCATGCACTTGACAGTGAAGTAAAGAGAAGGGTGAAATAAGGACTTGCCTGCAGCACGGGGAAGATCTCTCTGGGCTCCCTAGACCCTGACCCTTTCCCTGCTTTTTTTAGCCCAATTAGTATGACAATACCACTGACCTACTGACCTGGTAACTAGGACTGGGATAGCTCTGAGTCAGAGCAGAAGATGCCAGCCAATTTCACATCTACCTGCTGGGTCATTAAGAAGGATTGGGAATGGAGGGTCAGGGACAAGGTCATCGTGCCTTGCCAACCTAATTACACCCCCTGCAGTCTGCGCTAATTTGATCGAGTCAGAAGGTTTTGCTTTGTGCAAGAGTCATCTGACTGATCCCCAAAGAGGCAACCCAGGGTAGTGTTACGTTAATAAATTTACCACAGAGCTGAACCAGTTTCACAGCCAAATCAGTATGCCGAGGTTCATGTGCCTGGACAAGCCTGACTCCCAGCAATCCAACTCACAGGAGGCTGAAGTATATAACCAGATAGCCATTAATTCATTAACTGTTGGTATTAGTCCTTCAGTAACTGGAATGCTCCTCTGTCAACTGGGGCACCCTTTTCCAAATATCGGCAATCCTGGGGAGCCAAATGAGTTATCAGTAGGCTGGTGGGTGAATGTTTCCCATGTGTTCAGGGAGGCAGATTTCATCCAAGTCAGGGTGGGGCTTCCTGAGTCATCTCTGCCTCATAGCAGGGCACATCTGTGTGAGCTCCAATTTCAGGTTTCTCTCTCCTGGACACTGGTGAGTAGTAAGTGCCAACTCTTGGCTTTACCCAACTTGTTTTTCTCCTTTCTCTTTCTGTTCTCCATCCTTATCCCTCATTCTTATGTTGTGTGTTCTCCATAAATACGATTAGGTTGATCATTTAACTGTCATCATATTTTAGCCCTGGCTCCCTGAGATGGAGTCAAGGAAGTCACCTTGAGTAGGTTGGTTTTTCCCAAGCTCTTCATTTATTTATGGATTTTTTTGTTTGTTTATTGTCAGATATGTTAGGTTGAACCATATGAAATTGCAATTTTGGTAGGTCAAAAACAGTCAGATAGCCAGCAACTTCATGTGGTTCAACTAACAGCAGACCAGATCCACTAGAGGGGTGGGCTTAGTAAGTCCAATGCTCTTTTGCAAGCCTTGGTGGTAGGTGTGTACAGGGAGGAGGGATCATCTATGGCAGCCTTTTTACCTCTTTCTGGAAATAAGCCCTTCTGAGTAGCCTTATTCCTGTCGCTGTCTATTCATTCTCCAACAAGGGCCTAGTGTCAGGGATGGGCAAAGAAGGGACTTGAGGCTGAGGGAGAAGGCTGGACTGTTGGGTACGTGTGACAGAGTGCATGTTCTGAAGCCAACAAGGAGCAATTTTACAGAGCACTTTTAGATAGTCCATCGTTTGTGCATTCCTGTTAATATGGAAAATTAAGGGCTAATGGAGACATTTCACATTCACAAACATCACTCAAACACCTGTGTGATGTAGTCTGTATGGCCAGCACCGTCCCTGCCTGCAAGGGTTTTCAATGTGCTACAGGTGTATGTATGCTTGTGTGACTGCTTCCAGCTATGATCTTACCACAGTAAATTCTGTGAGGGTAGGGCCTATGTCTGATTTACTAATTCTTCACTCCTATTATAGGGCCTGGCATATGGTAGGTGCTCATTAAATAAATGTTTTCTATTAAAGAAGGAGTGAATGAATGAATGAAAAGGTTAAACAAATCACGGAAAAACCAGGAAGGCATTAACACCATGTCAAATGAAAGGTCAGGAACCAGGCTGCTTGGAGAAGTCAGCAGAGCCCGCACCACACCACCACCCCCACTCCGGCCCCCCACCCCCGCCCCCGCCCCCAGCCAGGAGGTGACCTGAAACTAGTTGCTCTCCGGTTGGAAAAGGTTGGTGGAACAGCTCAGGCAGTAGCAGAGTCTGCCTCACAGCTGTGAGAGAGGAAGCCACAAGTGAAAAGAAGCCACAAATGCAAAGTTGCTCCTCATTTCCTGGCAAGCTCTTTGGTCAGCCTGAGCTGCATTCCTTTGAGCTGAGCATGTGTGGAATTTCCAGCCTAGGTAGCAGAATGGAACTTGGAACAAATAGCTCAGCAAAATAGAACCCAGGGACAATGGGGCTGGGCCCAGATGCCTTTTGCCAGCTACAGGACCCACAGAGAAATTTCCATGTTCAGACAGCATTAGCATCCTTAGAAGATGTGCTGAAATACCTGGGAATGGTCTGAGTCCTCGCCACTATTCAACTTTCCATCTAGCAAGAACAAGTAAAGGTCTGTTTTGCTTTAAAGATGCTGAAGGTCCAAACGTTAGAAGGCAGAGGGGAAGATACTTTCATCAAAAGAGAGCTGGAGGATGCTTCAGTGTCGGAGTGATGATAAGGGGATGGTGATAGCAAGATTCAGGGCTCTGTAACCGTTCTGGAGGAGCGTAGCTGGGGAGATTTAGGAAAAACTGGTAAGAATATATGCTGTCAGTTTCAGGGCAGGGGATTCAAAAAGGACGGGCTCAGTTTCATGGAGGAGAGACTAACTATAGACAATGACAACAACCACGAAGACACTGGTCTCTTTACTGGACTGACCTGAATTTCTTACACCTGATCAAGCTCTGGGACCATGCCATCAATCCCACTGAAAAACGTAATGGGGAATTGTGCTGTATCTACCCTCAACTACCATTCCTTCTCTGCATTTTCCCAAGTCAATAATTCCTTCAAGACACTGATATATTGATGGGGACCTAAGAAAGGGAGGACTACATTTTAGTTATTCATATCAGATCTTGTCTTTTAAAATTATAAGGGAGTTGAAGGCAGGAATGACACACTCCACCTAGAACAAGGTATGCTGCCTTAACTATAGCTAAATAGGTGCTCTTTGTAGATAAGAAGGAACAGACAGAAGGAAGGGAGGGAGGTGGAAAGAAAGAAAAAAAGGAAAGAAAGGGAGGGAGGAAGGGAGGGTGAGGTTAGACAGGAATAAAGAAAGAAGAAATTTGGCCACAGGTGTTAAGGGAGGTGGAGGTGGGGGGCGGGGTGGGGGGGAGGACTGGGCTTGACCTCCATCACAGAGCATAAGTGGCGTCACAGAAGGAAGTCACGCAGGGGCCCATCCTGGGTAGTTGTAGTTGCGGGTGGTTTATGTTTGGGGAGTAATATGTACACTTGTTGTTGGCTAAGGCTAGGTCCTTGGTTTACTTCTTTAACACATTACAGATTTAATTCTGTAACATAGTGGAGGGGGCAGCGACAACCTTTAATGGAGACCCTGTAAAGGAAAAGACAAAGCAAGCTCCATTTGCTGTCTGTGCTCTATCTATCCCATGAGGCTACTAACATACATGTCTGAGTCATTTCCTCAGTGGTTGTGACAGCTCTCTCCTCTGTCCTTAGGAGGAAGTGGCAAGTTTAATACGTTCCAGTAGACCACCTTTTACATATACAAGGATTCATTTCATTCTCAAGGCTCAGAGGGTACTTAAATGGTAATGTCAGGTTCGCATAGGCATTTTTTTGTCGCCATTCCTATGATTTGCCGTTCCTCTCCTTTTATCAAGGATAAAAACTAAGGATAAATTGCAGTCATCATCCAGACTCCAGTCAGGGCAGAGGGCACTGTTTAAATGTACTAAAAAATCATTTATTTCGCATCTAATTAAGCACTGTACTAGGTAGCTAACAGGTACACTTTCCCCACATACAAAAGCTAACGATTCCCAGATCAGGAGCTTGAGGGTCAGATTTATTTAGCTTGAACTTAACAGACATATCTCGTAGAGGGTGAAGTTCAGACAAAAACCAGTCCCCTTCTACCTACCCATTGGTTTATTAAAGATATTTAAACTAGACCTAAACTTCAAGCCTGCTTTCATAATAATCCCGTAAGATGAAAGTAATTGCCAGACCAGAGAAGGTGGAAGTACAGAGGCCAGCAGGGGAGCGGTATCATCTTTAACATAGCTAGCTGAACACAGTGCCTTTCCGTTTCGATAAAGTTCAAACGGCAAGGCCACAGTTCACTCTAGGCGAGCAGGCACACGTGTATCCTACGCATGCGCCCACATCCGATCCACCCGCCCCTTCTACCGGACCTCTCTTACCCAGTCATCAGCCAGTCCTCTAAATGCCCACCCTCAAGGCTAAACCCGGCCTCACGATTGGCGAAATAATCATACACGTCACTTATTTAGCATACGTTCTCTTCCCACCCCTACTCCACGGTCCTGCCCCGTTTGTGACAGGGATTGTCGCCTAAGCGCTTCGTCTTGGAACCTGATTGGCTCCTTTTCCAGCTTCGCCTCCGTCTCCTCCCACCGGCCGCCCCGCCGCGCTCCCACCGCGGCGGGCGGACCTTAGTACGCAGGCGCAGACGCTGCCTCACTATTCTGGTGGCCCGCCCTCCCTCTCCCCTCCCCACCCCTTCTCCCCTCCTCTCCGGGCCTGCGCGCGCGCGCGTCTTCCTCCTGCACGCGCCGCCGCTAGTCCAGCACTCACGCCGGAGCTTCTGACCCGCGCGTTCCTTTTCCCCTCCGGCTGCGGAGCGGGCAGGATCCTGCACCGTGGTCGCGGGAGCAGAGGCAGCGTTGGCGGGCTCGGGCGCCTGCAGCGGCGCGCGATCCATCAGGCGGATCGTACCACCGCCCGACAGCACGCGGGGGGAGCCGCCCGCCCGGCCGCACACGCCTTGGCAACCCCGCGGGGCTGAGGCGTCGCCGCGCCCGGGAGCCTGAGCGCAGAGCCGGCGTCCACCCCGAGGTCGGAGCCTCGCGGGCCGCGCCCGCCGCCGGCCCCACCCATCCGGGTCGAGGAGGCCAAGGCCATGGCCGAGACGGAGGAGCGGAGCCTGGACAACTTCTTCGCCAAGAGGGACAAGAAGAAGAAGAAGGAGCGAAGCAACCGGGCAGCGAGCGCCGCGGGCGCTGCGGGTGCCGCCGGCGGGAGCAGCGCAGCCGCGGGCGCGGCGGGCAGTGGGGCAGGCGCGGGAGCCCGGCCGGCCGACGGCGGGACCGCGGGAGCCGCGGGCCTTGGTGCCGCCACCAAGGCCGTGACGAAGGTGAGGGGCCGGGATTCGGGGCCGGAGCCGCGCGCGCTTGCGCCCATGTGCCTGCCTCCGCCTGCCTGGCGGAGCGTCCGGGGGCCGGCCAGAGGGCGGACGGGCGCGGAAGCCGGCCACGTGACGTGGGCTCCTCACGTCGGGCCCGCTAGCCTCCCCGCGGGACCCCTTCCACCCCGCTCCCGACCCGCCCAACTGCACCCCGCGTCGCTTGGCTCGAGCCAGGACCGAGGCGGCAGCACTCTCGAGGGGCAATTGGTCTGGGTCCGAAGTGCCCCGCACGGAGCGGCACTTAGCGAGTGACGTTCACTGTGAGTTAATTGAGTGTTCTGACTTCAGCCTGGGAGTCGGAGCTGAATTTTCTAATAATTGCATTTGTGGCCACTCTAATTGGCATGACTTGGCCTCTAGGACGGTGGAAAAAAAAGTCACATGGAAACATTAAGGCAGACAATTAGTTGTGGGCTTACTGTTGACTTTTTCATTTGATTTTTCCTGGTTGGTTTTAAATTAACAGCTCTTGTGAAGGAACCAGGTGGAAGTAACTGTTGAAAGGGCACATTTGTCCTCCAGCCTAGTCGACCTCGGGATCAAGCAAGGGCTGTGGCCAGAAAAATGAGTCCATACTTTAGGTTCCAGGCACTTGATGCGCTTTTCATAGTCTGATATCTGCCTGAGTGGTATTTTTACGAACGTCTTTAATCAGATGGTATGTGTTTTACAGGATGAAGATGAGTGGAAAGAATTTGAGCAAAAAGAGGTTGATTACAGCGGCCTCAGAGTTCAGGCGATGCAAATAAGGTATGGGCTGGTTACAAAAATGTTTAGATGGCCCTAAGGATAGGTGTTGAATGTCTGGGATTTTTTAGCCCCAAACAGCACCATGGTAGCCTTGCACTTTAGGTGTGCGTATTAGAGCTCCAACAGCGTCCCTTCCTTCTCTCTGTGATGGCGATCGTTCTATATGCTGATCAAATTAGCTGCAAGCTCCAAAAATCCTAGGAGAGCTTGCCTACTTCCCGTCCTGGCCAGGTTTTTTTAAAGTTCACGCGAACAGTAGTTTTTAAAAATTGGATTGATTGGTTTTTAGAGAATCTGAAATTAAGAACATATTTTACTAAGTCCAACTTTATGGCGGTCAATTTTAGATTCGTGTAAATAAATGTATTTTGACAGGCTGGTAAAGTAGGAAAAAACAAGTGGATACACAGTTTCATTGGTTTAAGATTTTTTTAAAAAAATCTAATCCCAGTTTGAAGTTAGGAGATTGTATATGCCAGTGACCACATGGCACAGTGGAGGAAATAACTTTTTCTTAGCAAAATACTGTCTTTTGGCCTCCCTGGATAAATATTTATGGTCTTAATTCATTTGCAAACCGGAGCTAATTTTGACGTCTGTGGAGTACCTACCACAGCTAGGTATTAATGTCCTCGCCTCTTGCACGTCAGTTCATGAACTTAGAGTGAAACCTGGTTGACAATGGGAAGCTTTGAAGGAATGTGGCTTCTTCACTCTTGAGATTCCTCTGTGGTAGTGTTAAGTAGAAGTGATTAGCCTGGAGTTTTCGTTCTTAACCGCTTGGGATTAGGGAAAAGTGCCTGTGTGTGCCGGTCCTCGCTTCCTTGTGGAGCGAGGCTCTTGGGCCTCCTTCCCTGGCTGCGGACCCTGGACGGCAGAGCCTTGAAGGCTTGTGGCCGGAAGGATGATGTTTGGTCGTGTTGAACTTACTCAGCAAGAGTAGCACAAGAGGGGAAAATGTTTCAAGTTCACTCAGTGTTAGAAATTGATTTTGTTATATTATGAGTGATTTTAAACTGCACCTATTTTTTCTGGCATTGAATATATATATTCAGATCTATTTTAGTCTTTATTTCTGGCTACTCCTGAGACGGTGAAACATCCCTTACATCCTTCACCTTTGCCAGGAGCAGAAGTAAATCTCAGCTAGGATGAGTGTTCTGGACTGACCTGCTTGACCTGAGGTAGACCAGCTTTTATATTGTGGGCTTTTCCCGTGATCCTTAGCATCCAGGCACTGCCCCTCAGTGGCAGTCCACGGTCTTCCTCTAACCTACTAACACTGAAAAACACACCTTCTTCAGGAAGCTGCTTTTGTGGATCCTCAGTCACTGTGGAGTCTGGGGTCTGTATTTCCATTGCCTTTATAAATCATCCAGTCAAGGGGAGTCTGCCAGTTTCCAGGAGAGGCTTGACACTGAGAAGTCATCTTGAGACCTTATGACAAGGACTAAAATTTTCACTTTATATACTCAATATCCTTTTAACTGTGTATTAAATGTTCTTGACAGTGAAACTCGATATGGGGGGAGGATGTCATTCCTAGGAGTGGTTACTCACATAAATGGGATGGAATTCTTGATGTGGCCAAATGATGGACTTTAAGAGAAAGATAAGCCTAAGTTTGCGTTTTAGCCCTGCTGCTTGCGTGTGACCTTGGGCAAGTCATTTCACTTTTGAATGTTGGTTCTTATCTGCGAAATTGGGACGACTACTTGAGTGTTGTGAGGATTTTGAACAGGATGTTTGTAAAATACCCACTTGATTAATATTAATCTAGGTAAGTGAGAATGTCTTCCTCTTGGGAATTTCTCTATTTAACCATGAGGCACCTGACTTGTAATACTAAGGTTTGAGAAGTAGTAGTGAAGTCACATAAGGTTATCATGACTAACGTCAGACTCTGGTGAGTCAGTTCACTGGGACATAAAAGGAGAAAATGACACATACAGGTCAGCATTAGGCCATAACTGTACAAACAAAAATTCCTCTGAGTGTTTAATGTTGCTAGAGATCTTGAACGCTTGTCTTCTATAGCTTGGTCTTACTTTTGGTAGAGGCCCTTAAAATGGAAGAGAAATTAGATTTTTTTTTCTTTTTTCTGGGGTTGGGAAATGGGGTTCCTTTATTCCTTCAGTCTCTTTTCTACCCATGAGAGAGGCAGCCTTGCTCTCTTGATATGGGACAAGGAAAATGAAACTTTGGAATTTGACTTAAAAGATCTTGAAATTCCCAGCCTATAGTCTTTCTTTCTTCTTCCAACTTTTTGCTTTGGAAAATTACAAATTTCAGAACAGTTGCAAGAATAGTGGAATAAGTATCCATGTACTCTTTGCTTGCTTATATCTATCTACCAGTCATTTTTGGTACATCTGCTTTACCGTTAGCTGCAGATATTAATACACTCTTGAAGTTCTTGACAGTGGTCTTTGTACAGTAGGCTAACAAGCTGGACCTTTATTGAAGATAAGTGTTCATTTGAAGGGGAAAATTTCAGTAGCAGCAAACATACTATTTAACATCCTGTCTCACATTTACCAACTAGCCCAAGATTTTACTTACCAAGAGTATTATTGTAAGGACATGTATGAAATTTGTGTCTAATTTAATAGATTTCATTCAAGGTCGTGTCATTACTTATAGATAAATTCTTGAGAGGAAACCCATTGAGATTACTTCTGCATCCAAACCGGATCTAGCGTAGCAAATACTTGTGTGGTGACCACACGTGGTGCTGGGTCTCGGTGTGGTAAAAGTAACTCTGCTGCACTGTACACAGTAGATCGTTACCAGCGACGTGCAGGGTGTTGTGGCCACAGGAGAGAGAGACACCGGCTACCAGAAATGGGTAGAGAAAGAGTCCTTGGAGGAGCTGCAGTGACACTGAAGCCGCCAGGCGTGGCTCATCGCGCCACATCTGTCTCCCCATTTTACTGCCGTAACCGTGGCTCGGTAATAGTGAGAAACCCGTGGAGATGCCCAGCGCTCCAGCAGAAACTGTTCAGGCTGATTTTGTTTGAGGTGCTTCCCCTTTAGGATACATAAATTTTCATGTAATGTCCTTTGAGATAAGGCGGTAAGAACGTTCTGTTCTTTATAAATATACTGCTGTAGGATGTGTAATCCTGAACAGCCTTATTAAAGAAAGTGAATTCCTCAAATCTCAAAATAGAGAGAATTTCTGTGTCACATCTTAGAGCTGTAAAGATAAAGTGAAATGAGGCGACCTGAAAGCAGAGGGCTGTGCCGGCCCACGACTTGGCTCCGCTACTTTGTAGGTAGCCCTGGAAAAGTATTTAAAGGCTGAGTATCAGTGTTCTTGTGCGTACAGTGGGTTTTCTCCCCGCTAGCGTTGTTTCAGAGTTTAACTGTAAAATTGGAACGCTGCCTGGCATAGTAGACATTCCTTTTCTAGCATCGTCACTCCCCTACTCTACCAAGAGTGCCTTGCAGGCATGTATATTTAAGACAGTATACTGTGAATTGTGATGCTGAATTTACCAGAGCATCACAGTGTTTAAAATTGCCACATTCAGCTGATGAGAATCTGTGTATTACATGTGGGTCAGATGCAGGATTTTAGCCTAATTGTGCTAGCAGCGTGGTTCTCTCGTTCTGGCTTTGGTATTTAGAGGTTTGGCGTTTTCCAGAATGTGCAAAGATGGAAATGTAATAGGATATTTCAATCGTTTCTGCCCTGCCGTTAGTGCTGTGGCATTTTGGCACGGTTCTTGGCACCTCTGGACTTGAGTTCCCTCGGTTGGACGAAGGGTCTTGACTAGACAATTTTCGTGTTTAGCCCACCTAGGGTTTCAGAGTCTTAAGAGGCTAATGACTACTAAGTTGACTTTTCGTGCCGGTTATAGATATGCAGTCCATCCAATGAACAGATCACTTATCTTTTAGTAACAGTTTATCATTTAGAAGCGACTTGAGATTTGTGGTTACTTGTTTCTTCACTTGTCTTTGACAGTAAAGAAGTGATAAATACTAGGCATAAAAGAATCATCTTTTACTTGGAACTCAAATAACATAGCGTATTAGACAAAATTAGAGTTTTTCTTTTTTTCTTTTTTTTTTTTAAATTTTACCCCACCCTTTTAAAATCTGATTATAATCCAATGAAAGCTCAAAGCCCCCTAGAGTTTTTCTTTAAAAAATTTTTTGAATTAGCCCTGGCTGGTGTGGCTCAGTGGATCGGGTGCTGGCCTGCAAACCAAAGAGTCACCAGTTCGATTCCCCAGTCAGGGCACATGCCTGGGTTGTGGGCCAGGTCCCTGGTTGGGAGCATGCCAGAGGCAACCAATTGATGTTTCTCTTCCTCCCTTTCCCTCTCTAAAAATAAGTAAATAAAATCTTTAAAAAATTGTTTTATGAATTAGAAAAGCAATGTGCTTTTTTAAAAGAGAACATTTGAAAAGAATAACAGCATGTGTCTAAGAATCATCCATAATTCATTCTGCTTAGGGACAGTGTTAAATTTTTTTGGTTTTCAGTTGTTTATTACAGGCTAACCATTCTGGAGTTCAGGTATTAATCACCACATGTTAATTAGAGGGAGAAGCTACTTTAGAGTCTAACATATATATGTTTGAGCAATTGTGATTCAGTACATTGCTATTTCAAAATGTGAATGCCCTACCGAAAGCTGTCACAGCTTGGGTATGTGAGGGTGTAAAAGTGCTGGGAAGGCACTCAGATCTTTGGGGGGGTCTCTCCCTCCCTGTCTGGCATGTGTTGGGTGTGCTGGGACATTACTGATGAGTGCATTGCAGCTGGGTGAATAACGCCTGTGGATTTTACTCACAAACCAAGCACATTACATTGTGGTGTAATTATACTGGCATGGCTTCAGAAGTGGGTAACGTTTCTGAAACGTCTTTTTTTGGTGATGGTTCTGACGTTTGGATACCACTGTTACATTGCTATATACATTATGACCTTCATATCCTACCTGGCCATTCATTCCACTCAGTAAGCTTTAGAAAACAAGGCGTACTGTTTGGTGTCTATTTAAAAAGAACGTGTTTTCCTGTTTGTTTTTCCCAAATGAAAACTACTCCTTTTCCTACCATGAAGGTGGTGTATGTGCTGCTTGTGTGAGAGTTCAAGTGCACACGTAAAATCATGTAACATGAGCACTCGCTCGGTGCCGGGCACTGTTCTCAGTGCTTCATGTCTCCTAGCTCACTCGTCTTCACAGCAGGGCTGCGGCCCCGTTTTACACGTGAGCACGCTCAGGCGTGCAGAGGTTCAGCCACGCTCCGAGTCTCCTGCCTGGTGATGGCGGCCCCCGGATGGTTTGCACCGGCGGTCTGGCTTTAGAGTGTGCTCACAACTGCCCTCTTGCGTGAGGGAAGATAAAGTCATGCATTCTAGCACCCAGCTATGTTTTTTTTATCCTTAGACGAGGACATTCTTTCATTGCTTTTGGGGGGGGGAGGCACATCAGTCGGGTGCCTTCCCATGTGCACCCCAAGCAGGACAGTGCTCCAACCAACTGAGCCCACAGGCCAGGGCCCAGCTACTTATCTCAACATCTTAAAACTCATCCTAGATGTCTTTCTATTTCAGGTGTAGAAAGTTTGTTTTAGTAAGGTGTTGGTTTATATAACAGGCCTAACATTTTATTTAAATGGCTGCACAGGACTCGGTTTGCGACAAGGAAAACTAGAGGGTGACCTGGCCATGTTCTGTATCCTTTCTTCCACCCAGACAATAAGCTTAAGCAGAACCGGGCTATGAGTGCAGACTGGAGAGAGGGTTGTCCCTGTCCCCTTCCTTACTGCCGCCCTCAGCCTCTGGAATCATTGGCTCGTGGTCAGCTCACATGATGCCACCATTATCACGGGAACTTTTTTATCAGTGTCTTTAAAGGAGGCCATTAGCGATCCCAGAAATTTGTTCCATAGCCAGGACTTGTCTGTTTTAAAAGAAATGAAAGGAAAGCAGCCTTAGATGTTCTCCTGCAGCCATGAGGAGAGGCTGTGGTGTTGGAAGCTCCTGCACTCAGGGTGGGGTCATCTGTACACTGTCAGGGCCACGGTAGTGGGTCACAGAGCAAAGGAAAAAGTGTCTGAAAGAATGGAAGGCCGAAGGTCAGAGCTGTAGACAACAGCCGTGTTTTGTTTTGTTTTGTTTTTAATAGGGAAAAGGGTAGTCAGAATAGTGGGGATTGAACACACTGGAGACCTAGGGAGAACCACCGATGGCAAGGGAAGCAGTTCAGAGAAGAGGCTGGCAGTCAGCCTGTGCCTGCCGGGGGCAGCGTCGTCCAGGGCAAGGAGCTGGGAGAAGGGAGTTTGATCTGGCAGTTACCCCCCTGCTGTGGAGCCAGCAGCATAGAGAGACCAGATGTGTTCTTGATAATTTAGAACACTCAGGTTTACATAAAATCATAATAAGTAATCTAGCAAAAGGAAAAATAATCAAAGGAACCTTTGGAGAAATTACAGGTTTCTGACTCAAGCCAATTCAGGAATAAAGAAAATTGTAAATGGCATTACAAAAACACTGCAAGCAGTGTTAGGGAGCTGTGTACCACTGGGGTAGCTTTTGCATTTATAATCACTAAGTAAGCCAAAGACTGAGTTCTGGCAGTCTCTTCCTTTTTCAAAGCAGCGACCCGTGTCTGCTGTTAGCGGCCTGTTCTGTGTACTTCCTGTCAGACGGCAGAGACTGGCTCTCATTAAATCTGTAGCGCTGATGCTAAACACTGAGCGCTGACTTGTTTTCCTCTGCGGGAGTGCGACTTTGATTTTGATTGTATTTGGTAACATACTAACAGATGAGCAAATGAGAGTATACAACTTTCAAAACCATTCGGTTCGCTCTGGCCAGGTGGCTCAGTTGGTTGGAGCCTTGTCCCCGTGCACCAGCAGATTTCGGGAGACAACAGATCCATGTTTGTCTCTCACGTCAGTGGTCCTCTCCCTCCCCCTCCCCCCTCCTCCCCTTCCCATTCCTTCCCTCTCTCCCCGTCCCTCTAAAATCTTTGAGCATATCCTTGAGTGAGGATTAAAATACATACGTGTTTTTTAAACCCATTCATTCCATCACTAAAAATATGCTTACCATAAAATGCCTGGTTGTATACTTTGGTCCTAGAAAAATCTAGTAATTACACTTTGGATCCTTCAGGTTGCCCTTTTCTGTGCATATCAGGTTAGACGAAGCAGCCATTCTTCCTCGCTCAGTTGCTGAGCCAATAGCTGGGGTTCTCCTCTTTCTTGGGGCTGCTGTACACAACCATGCAGGTTGTCATAGTCTAGCATACCAGTAAGTTAAATATTTCTAGATGGTCTTGAGTACATGAGGTTTGCAGAAGGGTGGAGCAGACTGTCGTCGGCAAGTGGTTTCCTAAACCTTTTTTCAGCAATGAAATCCTTTTTTCACATGAAGTCAAGTAGAAGTCCTACTTGCATAGATAAAATCCCCCGTTTCTCTCTCTTTTTTACACAAGTGAGCACTGGGGCTTTGTGGAGCTGAAGTGACATCTTCAGGGTCACACAAAACCAGCATTGCTGGAACTATAGATTTGCACTGACAGTTTTTCTGGCTGTTCTGTAATTGAATTCACTTGCTTGCTTTTCCAATAGTGAAAAGGAAGAAGATGATAGTGAGAAAAGAGAAGACCCAGGTGATAACTGGGAAGAAGGTGGCGGTGGCGGTGGTGGCATAGAAAAATCTTCAGGCCCCTGGAATAAAACAGCTCCGGTACAAGCAGCTCCTGCTCCAGTAACTGGTAATTACTATTTCTTTTTCAAGAAGTTGTCTCCTTATGTGTAATTTCATACACAGTCAGCTTTCAACTAAACACATGTGTGTGCTGGGTGAGCAGGCTCCATTCCGTTCCCAGCAGGGAGATTTATACACACGTGTTTAAAGACTTTCACACCCAGAGCAATGTGTAAGGTTAACATACATGCTTCGCTGTAGGCTGGTTAAATTTAAATGTAAACCGAGTTGCCGAGTTTAAGTATTTAAGCATTTATTGCGATTTTGGACAGTCGACTAAGGGATATTGGCTACCGGTTCACCTGTTGTCCTTTTACCCCCCCTCCCCTCCCCCATTCCCCACTTAACTCTCTTGAAGCATGAATTCTCTGGTGGGCGGGTTGTATCGTTCCTGAGGGGATGAAAAGTGGTTCTGGGGGGTGGTGAAATCTTAGATCTTACCATGGTTCTGTGGCCCATCCGAGGCCCCCGTTTGTAAGCGGTTGTACAGTATATCTGTGCTGTTAGTGTGGGGTGATTGGGGAAAAAGGTGTTTAAAAGGGCTCCTTGGAGGGCAGTAATGGGGAAGAAATTTGAGAAACGTGGCTTTAATACAGCAATTTTCAACCTTTTTCATCTCATGGCACACATAAACTAATTTCTGTGGCACACCAAAGAATATTTTTTTTTGCCCATCTGACCAAAAAAAAAGAAAAAAAAATCGGTGTGATTTTGATTCATTCACAGTGGGTGGCTGTTGTGTTGGCTGTTGTCATTTTTTTCTTTGACAATCTGAGGGAAAAGAGATCAGTACCCCTGACTAAATAAATAGTCACGGATTGCACGTTCTAAAAATGCTTGCAGCACACCAGTTGAATATTTCTGCTGTAATGTATGTCCATTATTTTATCCAGAATAATATAAAGAAAAACAACCCACCCCAAATCTTACTGTCCAGAGATCACAAATAACTACCACGTCAATATTTCTGCGTCCTTTCTGGCCTTTTGCTGTGTATGTTTCTCCATCTGACTTTCTTCAACTGCGTCTGTCAGTGGCCACTGTGCTCTCTGCACTGCTGAGCCCACCGCCCACGTCTCCGTCCTCATCTGACTGGCCCGTCGGCAGCGTCTGCCGTGGTGGTCCGCCCTGTGGAAGCGGGCTCCTCTGTTGGGTTCCAGGGCCCTGCAGTTTCCTGCCACCTCGTCGGTCGGTTCTCGTCTCCCTTGGCCGCCGTCTCTCCATGCCAGCCGCCTGTAGATTTACACCCCCAGCTCTGCTCTCCTGAACTCCCGACGTGCTTATTTCACTGCCTGCCCCGCATCTCCTCCGCAGCGTTTGCAGAACTGAGCTCGTGTATCTGCCACACCCGACAGCCTTTCTCATGTCGGTGCTATTCCAGTCCTGAGGCCGCCAACTTGGGAGCCATTTTTGAGCCTTTCTCTTGCCCTAAATGTAATTTTAATCTGTCTGTAAATTCGTGTTGGCTTACAAAATAAACTGAGATTTTATGACTAGTTCTCAGCAGTTCCACGGCTAGCGCCCTGTTTTTGAACTGTCATGTCATCTGGTCACATGGATTACCGAGATCGTGTCTTATCCGGGCCGTCTGCTTCTCTGCAGACGCTTCTCCCAGCACAGCCAGCAGCGAGAGCGACCTTTTCGGGTACAGCAGGGCAAGCCCTGTGCTCTTTGCGAGCCTCCGGCGGTGTCCTGTAATCCGAGTGGCAACTGACGTTCTCGGGGACTTACAAGGCCTCAGACACCTGGCCCGTGGTCCTCCATTCTTCTGACTCTGTCTTTTTCATCTGAACTTGCTCACTTTGCCTTGTGAGCTCTTTGTACTGGCATTTTCTGCCTGGAATTTTCTTTCCTTTATGTTGGGAGTTGGTAAACGTTTTCCATAAAGGGCCAGACACTAAATAATTTAGGCTTTGAGGGCCCTAAAGACCGCTTCAGTACTCAGCGTTGCTCTTTAGCCCAAAGCAGTCGTAGACTCTCGTACACGTAGTGAGTGTACTTGTGTCCCGGTATGACATTTCTTACAAAGTCAGGTGTCGGGCCAGATTTGGCTGATCTGCCAGCTCTAGACATGCTTGCCGCTGCCTTTTGGTCCTCTGCTCCACCTTCACCTCATCGCCAACCACCCTTCAGGGCCACCCCATTTAACATCACAGCCCCTCCAGCACCACCCGGCTCGTGGTGTGCTTGCTTTAAAACTGTCTGCTGTAACTTCCAGGTGGCACCTGTCTTTTTACACATGCTGTGTGCTGCCTCTAGAGGGCACTGCCCAGTAGCACTTCTTGCTGTGGTGGAGGGCCACTGCGCAGTGAAACGTCCAAGTGTGAGAGACTTCGATTGGCCGCTCCCCATGCACCCCCCAACTCAGACATGTGCCCTCCCTCGAAGTCGAACTGGTGACCTTCTGGTTCATAGGCCAGTGCTCAGTCCACTGAGTCACACCAGCCGGGGCTTATTAGTCACCTTTAGAATTAAAAATGAACAGCATAGGCATTTTATTAAATAAGTTTTTAATGCATGGCATCTTACGTAGTCTACCTCCCAGACGAATAAGTGAGTGTCCATTTCCATTTCCTGGTATGTAAGCTGAGTGCGAAAGGGGCTGTGCTCTGGAAGGCAGGCCTTGATGAGGCCTGTCCCTGAGGTGCAGCAGCGTCCTTCCCACTTCCAGGATGCTGAGTTACAGGGCTCATTTGTGTAGATGGTAAAGTTGTACATGGAAGAGAGGTAAGAAGACTGCCCTGGGAAAGTAGAATGTTTTCACCTTCAGACATTTCCAGATAACTAACGTTGCTTCTGTTGTCCAGAAACTTTATGTCAGATATCAGCTTCATTTCTGGAATTGTCAAACGATCGGAATTACAAGACTAGTTCATTAATATGCCAAGCATTTGAGTATTTTCTCTAAACTGGGATGCAATGTTAGTTACAGAAACCCCAGAACCGGCAATGACGAGTGGTGTGTACCGGCCTCCTGGAGCCAGGTTAACCACAACAAGGAAAGCACCCCAAGGACCACCAGAAATATACAGTGACACACAGTTCCCCTCCCTGCAGTCCACCGCCAAGCACGTTGAAAGCCGGAAGTAAGTACTCTGGTTAGGCTGGGTTTTGGAACCCTGTCCCTTGGTGGGGAGTGGGAGGTAGGAGATACAGAACCCACTGCGAGGGGGTGGTCCCGACTGGTAAAGCCCTGGCTGCACCTGACAGGCGGCTGAGAATTGGGGTGGGACTTGCTTAGGTGCCCTGGAGGGGCAGAGGGGAAAGAGCACCAAAGACAAAGTCTGTCTGCAGAAGGTTCTCTTACCCCTGGTTCAGGTTGATCTGTAGCCATGACAAAGCTGCCACGTCACTCTCCCCAGCTGGAACTTTTTGAGTGCATTACTCCTGGTTTCCGTCCTTATAGTACGGAAACTAGACATGAAAGGGCAGTGTTTTGTTGTTTTCCCAGTAAATGCTATTCGCATTTACTGGGAAAGACGTTACTGGGAAATGCTGTTCGCATTTACTAGTGGAAGACGTTGGCATTTATAAGTCTAATATTAAAATCTTATTTCAGCAGGTACTTAAAATGAATGCTACCTGGAGTTAAATGACCACATACGGCACTTCCACATTGTGTTTAGGGCCATGAGTTTTGAAAATAAAATGGGAAGAATTGTAAATGATAGATGGAAATAATCGGGATTTTTTTTTGCTGGGGGGGGGGGTGGCTTTTGAAGTATAGCCCAGCCCTTTTGCTTCTTTGAGACCACATTTGGCTTGAATTTAAACCTCCACTTGAACTTGCTCCTCGGCCCGGCCCCACAAAATAAGGGTTAGCAACCCACCACACTCACCCTTTATCTGACCCGCTCCTGTGAAGTGGAAGTGGGAAGTCATTGAATACTGAGTAGACTTCACATGAGTGAGAAAAATCGTTGCTCTTACTTGTGCATAGAGGGAGGTGCATTGTCGGTCTGCCTACATGAAAGTGACTCTTAGAGGGCATCACCGTGTTATCAGAGAGCTTTTTAACTTTCCATTTGTCTTCAGGTTGGTGCCAGAATAGGCTTGCAGTCACTAGTGAGTCCCATGGTAGATTTGCTACTACGGAACATGGAACCGTAGAGCTTCAGTTACAGTTGCCTCTGTTTTCTATTCCAGTGAAGCCTTAAAAATGGTTTGATAAGGATTTTATATACTAGTAAGCCCCTCCTGTCTGTCCCTCAAGATTCCCCTAAGGGTGGCTTTTTTTCTTTAACTCAAGGAAGAATATTTTTAAAACAACCGCAAGAAATATTTACTGATCACATTTATTTTCCCATAGGGATAAAGAAATGGAGAAGAGCTTTGAAGTAGTAAGACACAAAACTAGAGGTAGGGATGAGGCTGCAAAAAACCAGGCCCTTAACCTTCAGCTAGACAACCAGTATGCTGTGCTTGAAACTCAGAAAAGCAGCCACACACAACACAGTTAAGGCATGGTCTTTGCTAACCCTTCTAAGGTAACTAGACCACAGCTAACCACCACGAACAGCCACTCCTCACCTGACCTCTGCTGGATCCGCCGCAGCCGACGCAACCCCTCGGTGTAAGGGAGCGGCCCGTTGCACTGTGGAAGCCTCACGTGTCCCAGCTGCTCTTTGTGTGTATTGCGTATGGGGGGATTTTCACTGTTACAAATGTGTGAACTAGATTCAGCAGTGTTCTTTCCTGATAATTACTCTGAAAATACAAAAAAAAAACAAAACTCCACAAAAACCGCAGCCAGTGGTCATTTCAAAATCTTTTTATGTTCAGATACTGAGCCTTTGTAAGGTTGACTACCTCAGATCTGCTGCACTCACCTGGACTTCATGTGGATCACAGCTTCGGGACAAGAAGGCTACAGCGCTTATGTGTTGGTGTGAAACTCGAAACCAGCTCTACTGGGTTCCTATCGGAAATCCTGCAGGAAGTCAGCCATCTGGGTTCTGATCTGCTGTAAAAGATGGAGATTTAAGTGACCTTAATTAACCCGTCCTGCGCCCCACCCTTGAGGAATGCGCTCTGCAGTGGCTGTGGCTGCATTAGACTTCCTGGACGTGCCGCTCTCAAAAGGACCGATGTGTTCAGATGTCTGTGTAGGGCTGTGATTTATAATTTAAACTTTGAGTTGTATTCTGAGGTAACCACAAATTCAACCAAACTTGGGTCCACCAAGTGGGAAAGGGGGTAAGGGAGGGGATAATCTTGTTTCTTTTAGAAATTTTTATTTGGATAGTGCTTTATCTATGTTCCACATTAAGGCCTTTTTTTGCTTTGACTTGGAAGAAGTTCTTTGACAGAGCATATTGCTTGGTTAAGTAAGTCACCTGAATATGCATTAGAATTGTGAAATGTCTCATGAAATTGCCAATTCCTGGAGTGGAACCAAATAGCCTTTGATGTCAAGGGCAGTGGATGCAGGGGGCTCTACTTCCGGTGCTGCTAAAGCCTCCTCGAATCAGGTCTAAATTGTAAAGTCAGCTGCGGTTTCTGCTCAGGCCAAGAGGTTCACTGGCCTGTTTTATACATTCAGAGCAATGTGAGCAGAACCTCCACCTATTGCACGATTCTTGACAATTTCAGGTATATTTGTGCCCAAATGTTTTCAGTTGCTGGACATTCTGTAGATGCAATGATATTCCAGGGTGACTCTTAATCAATCTTTTGGGGTGTCTTTATGCTGTTGACTTGGAAAGGGGCGAAAGACAGGTGATGTAGCACTTCTGTTTTGAGTAATTACAGCTTAAACTATCCAGTAATTTTCAGTCCTTCAAAGGGACTTCAGGAAGATACCCAGGGTTACTGAGAAGTTTCTTTCCATCTAATGACATAGTCTGATAATCGCCTAGTTTTGTACCTGTTGTTCAATAGAAATGTTTCAGAGTGGTGTGTGACCACGGTGCAGAGTCTGGGTTTCTCTATAATAAATCTCTTAGCCAAATGGCAGGAGTTGCAGACTTGCTACTGGCAAGAGTGAAGCAAACGGGTGAGTAAAACGGTCCTGACGTGGGCACGTGTTTCTGTGGGAGCCGAGTCTTGATAACAAGTGTCGCCGCAGGACTCGGACTCCTGGGGGGGTCACAGGGTCTCCTGCAGGGGCTGCCAGCCATTTCTGGGCAGTGACGTCGGGTACTTGAGGTGGCACCAGGAAGCCTGCCTTCTGATGTGTTGGGTGAGCTGCTGAGCAAGCCAAGGAGAGGTTGGGTGATTAAGCGAGAAATGGGATTCTTGGTTAAACTGAAAACTTCATTTGGGAACCAAAAATCTTAACAAATCTCTTGGACCTTGAGCCACATACTTCCCCTGAAAATACGCATTTTTTCCAGCAAAATTTTGTTGAGGGTTGCGTTATTGAGGAATGAACTGACGTGGAGAAATGTGGAACTTACTTAATGGCATACTGTACTAGAAGTCTGAAGACTTTCAGGAGATTTAAAACCAACTCTTGTTATAACTTTTTAAAAGATGGTGAAATTATCAAAATGCACATGAATCAAGTTTCAATATACGTATGACGGGTGGGTAGGCTGTCCACTGTACCATTTCTTTCTTTGAATTCTCAGGCATGGTTTGGCAGTGCAAGAACTCTGTAACATTAACAAGGTCAATAAAAAGGAAGTACATGGTTTTAGGGGTCTGGTGGTCTTTATTCTTCACCCTTAACCTATTGCCTGTCTTTGAAAGTGGTGAATTGACGTCGCGCCTCGTTTGCTGTAGGAGGGTAGCATTTTCATCTGGGGATGAACTTGGAGAAATGTTTGCCGAGTACTCTGAAGGTTAAAGAGAGAGACCCGGAGTGACAGTGGCCGCAAAGCTGTGATGGGTGTTCTTTTCCAGAGAGAGGGCATTGAGAGGGACCTCTGTATTCAGTTGTGTTGTGTTAAACCCGGGAGGGATACGGTCTTCACTGTGTGAACATCTGAGGCGGCATCCTTGGAGAGGCTTGTACGGTTCTCAAATGAGCAGCCATTTTAAATTTCAGGATTTAGTCTAGATTTAGTCCCTAAATTTCTGGAAAAGTGTATTTCGAGTCTTTTTTTGGTGATGGAGTTTAAATTCACTCTCCGGTTATTCTTGTGCTTGATTTTTTTCCCTTGACAGCCCTGTTTAAAATAGAATACACAAAATTCAGACACCTCGTCACCCTTCTACCCGCCAAATTCATCCATAGTTTTTAAAACCAACTTTTGTTTTTCGGAGTTAAAAGTCACCCTTCAAAAGTACACAGCTTTAAAGTGTCTTTTAGTATATTCTTGAAGGGGTACAATTGTCACCACCCTTAATTCTGGAACATTCTCATCACCTCCCGAAAACACTCCACACCTGTTAGCGGTCCCTTCCCACTTCCCCTCAGTCCCCCAGCCCCAGCAGCGACTCTGTGTCTCTGTAGTTATTCTGGACGTTTCATACACACAGGGCTGTACGCATAATGTGCGGCCTCGCCTGGCTGTGCACTCGGCATGTTTCTGAGGTGCCCCCGCACTGTAGGGGGAGTCCACACTCATTTTTATTGGCGGTCAGTTGTGTGGATCTGCCGCGTTTCGTTCATCATCAAAGATTCGGGCCATTTGCACTTTGTCCTTGTCAGGAAGAACACGGTTATGAACTCCTGTGGACAAGCTTTTGTGTCAACGTGTGTTCAGTGCTCTCGGGGTGCACCGAGGTGTGAAACCGCTGGGTCCTACGGCGACTTCGGGCATCTGCCAACCTCTTCCAGAGTGGCCACACCGCGTCGCACCACCACCAGCAGTGTGAGGGCTGTGATCGCTGCCTGTCCTCGCAGTCACCTGATTGTTCAGGTGTAGATGTCCTGGTTGGTGTGAAGTGCTATCTGTTGGTTTTGATCTGCGTTCCTGGACTGACGTCCTGTCGAACATCTTTGTGTGCTTCTAGGCCATTTGTATGTCTTTGGGGAAATGTCTGCTCAGATCCTTTGCTGATTTGTAATTGAATTTTTGTCTTTCTTATTGAGCCTTAAGCGTTCTTTATGTGTTCTAGAGACTAATCCCTCATCAGGTGCATGACTTGCAGATATTTTCTCCCATCTTTCTTAGCAGCACAAGAGTCTTTAATTTTCCTAAAAGCCCAGTTTATCTTTTTTTTTAGATGCTTGTGCTTTGGTTGTATTTAAGAAATAATTACCTAACCCAAGAGCATAAAGATTTGTGTGTGTTCTAAGTCTTGTATTTTTTGCCCTTTCATTCAGTCCATTTTGAGTTAATTTTTTAATATGATGTGAAGGTAGGGGTCTTCATTTCATTTTTTTTTACATGCAGATGTCTAGTCCGGCCCCATTTGCTGAAAAGACTCCTCCATTATTTGGCACACTGAACATTTTACCTGTGTCTGTCCCTCTACTAGAATGTGAGATTTGGAGTAGAAATGCGTAGGAAGGGACGTCGGGAGCTTGGGGTCTGGGTGGGATAGGAATTGGGGAGTGAGGTCAGGCTGACTGGAGTGGAGACAAAAGCTGGGAAGGAGAACCAAGCACGGGGGTCCCGCAAACACGCTGTAATGACGAGTGTCCTGGAACCGTGGGCTGGTAACGGCTTCAGTTCCTCGCCTGGCCACGAGCACTGGACAGAAATGACGCCCGCAGGGTGCAGGCCAGCTGTGGATGCTTCTCTTGTGCTTGATACAAAAGTAGTGGATATTATGAAGGATAGAGCAACCGGATCCCTAACACCGAGGCCGATAGACTTAAGTTTTCAACTCTTCTGTGAATGCCCTGCCCCAACCTGAACTTCACAGAGAGCCCGGCAGTGTGCAACGGGAAGTGTGCGAGGGTAAGGTCCTCTCTCCGGGGATGCCAGCAAACCGAGGCAAACGGCTTCCGCCTCCGGGCTCTCGGTGCTGGACCGAGCAGAGCGGCTTCGGTGTCGGGAGAGGCTAGCAACCATGAAGGGGGCAGTCGCTTCCTCGCTGAAGGTGGTAGCAGGTCTGACAGGGAACGACTTCAAAACTTGTTGCAAACATTTAGTGTGATGTTTTAAATTTTGCAGTGATATTTTGGAAGTCTGGTCTTCTGAGAGGAGTTTTGGGGTTTTTTGGTTTTAGACCTGAGCAGTGTTTGACCTCAAGCTCTAAAGTTTTCTGTCTTAAACCAGTGTGTTACCTTTTCTCGCCTTGTCCTTACAGGATCCGGCAATAATTTTCTGTATCATCCCTTAACCCTTGGATTATTTTACCTGCCCCTGCCCCCCTCCGCCCCTGAAAACTTTAGTAAACTTATCTTTGTAAAGGGAGACGAGATGTACAAAATAAACTTGCTTTGAATGTTACCATAAGGAAACTCACATTACCCCGGGACAGAAACTTTGTCTTCTTCCTGTTTAAATCCAAAGTCGAGGCAGTATACCTCCCCTTGAAAAAGACGGCAGCTGAAGTTTTTCTCCTGTGTGAGCTACGTTCTTCAGGAGAAGGGGGCGGCTCTGCAGGTTGTTCCCACGGTTTTCCAGGGGCGGCCTTTCAGAATAACCCGGAGACCGTTTAAATACTGAGGCCTGGCTCCCCCACCCCAGACACATTTAATCGGTATGATGGAGTGTGACCTGCACACAGGGATTTTTTTTTTTTTAATTCCCCAGCTAATTCTAACGTGCAGCAAAGTTGTGAGCCACTAGCTTATGTGACAAATAAGAGTGACGGAAGTAGTTGTAAAACAGTCGCAGGGCTAGCTGCGTACCTGGGAAAGAAATCCTTTCCGTCGTAGTAGTGCAGGAAGGGCACTTGTACTCCCAAAAGCATGTTTCGGGTGCTGTTCAGGGAGGGAAATCGATACTAAAATCGGGGGGAAGACCTATGAGCTGAAATAATAGTCATCTTTATGTGCGCCTCTTTTTATAGTTCGGTGTTTCCAGTGTGAGGGTCCTTTTTAATGCTTCCTGTCACTCTCAGACGACGGCCTCACCAGCCACGTAGGTGCCACGGCCACTTTGTCTCCCTTCTCTGTACAGTCATTTTATTCTGTGTGACGTGTGTCGTGGCAGTGAGTCGGACCATTCCAGAATTTACTCCCTGTACATGTTAAGAGCTTTACCCTGCCCCTGGCTACTTTTAATTTGCCCTTTTGTTTTGTAGCCAAGTTACCACGCCTCTGGGTTTTCAGGGTTTCTTTAGAATTCTATAGCTCTCCCTGGTGACTGTGGAATGAGCCGTAATTAACTTTACCAGAGATGAGCTCAGCCGCTGCTCATCTTGGGAATTGGGAGCTCAGACGCCTGTGCCACCTACCAGCTTAGCCTGCGGTTTGGTTTGCTCACCAGCTGCCGCCTTTTAGGGTCACATTATGGGCAGCACTTTGGCATCCTTTTTAATGGGCGCATAGAGGAATCCTCTGAGGCTTGTCTTGGGCTTTAACTTGCTGGGACTATGGTGGTTTTCTTCCTGGGTGTCTGATTTTACAGTTCAAATTCATGCCTTTCATTAGAGACCAAATTAAACTTGGGAGTCGGGAACTCCACCCTCAGTGGCACCATGGCGTTGGGGTGAACGCAGGCTGCAGCCTTCCACCATATCCCTGTGTTCCTCCCTGGCATTCCCGCCTCCCCCCGCCCCTCCCTTTTTAAAACCTCAGCTCCACTCTGTCAAGAGTGTTAAATAACAAATCATTCCTTGGAACTTTTAAAAAATTACTCAATATTGAACCTTGGGCCGGGCACTCTTCTAAACAGGTAACAGCTGTTGCTCATTTAATCCCTTAAAGTTGGAAAATAGGATCTGGAAGGCTGAGGAGTTTGCCTAAATCACAGCACTAGTAATCAAGGAGCCAAGACTCCAGCCCAGGTGGCCTGACTCTGGCAGGTGCTTAACCGTGAGGCTGTGCTTCCACTCCTCCTGCTGGATTTAAGCGAGAGAAGGAAAGTGGGAAACAAACGCCTCTTGGAATCTGACTTGGAAGGCGGTCTTCGCGGCGTTCCCATCCCAAAGTCAGCATGGAAGTCCTAGAGGCCGGCTTCTTGACCACCCCCCTCTGGAAGCAGCAGAGTATAGAGCTCATGTCGAGGTGAGCTGTGCTATATTTTAATGGCTGGGGGTGGGGAGTTTTTGAATGTTTCATGAAAATTTTCAAATGCATTAGTACAGAGTATAGTATAACAAATGTCCTTGAACCCCCTAACGCAGCTGGAACGATGACCAATTCTTGGCCACCCTTACTTTACCTGTAAACACTCTTCCCCATTTCCTGGGTTATTTAAAAGCTAATCCCAGACCTAATTCATCCATAAATATTTTTCACCATCGGATACTCAACCATCACACCATTATCACACCTAAAAAGCAAACATTTACTATCGAATGTCCTGTTGGTGTTAAGATTTCTCTCATTTCTCATGGCATTTTACAGTTGCTTTGTCTGAAGCGGAATCCAGACAAGGATGACCCGTAGCATTTAGACTTTCAAGCCCCTGGTAGTTCCCTCACTTCATTCTCACCATTTAGTTTTTGAAGAAACCTGGTCATTTGGTTTGTAGAACTTTCCACACTCTGAATTTAGCAGGTTGCTTTCCTACATTTCTTACAAACGAGTTGTGTGTCAGTTATTTACGGCCTTTCCCTGCTGAAGCTGCCCTGCGTTGTGAGAATCAGGAGCTCTGGGCCCTGTACTCATCTCTCTACCGATAGAGGGCGCTGGAGGAACGCCGCAGCGTTAGCGAGAGCCAAGGCTTCGTTCTGCAGGTGGACCGAAGGGGCCCTCTGCTTCCACGTGGCTCACACCCTGCAGTTCGCTGCTCTGCCCCTGGCAGGCTGGGTGTTGCCAGCCGTGCCCTCCCTTCACGGGTTTGAGGTTCAACCTTGAGAGGCCTTTAGGGTTCTAAGTTTCTTCCTTGGTCCCTCTCCCTCGGTGCTACTGGGTAGTGGCTTGCTGTTTCCAATGTACCCTTTTACCGATCTCAGTAGTTAACCGCCCTTTCATTATTTGCTTTTCCTGTTTAAATTACTAGTTTAATTTGCTTCCTGACTGAACGCTGGCTGATGTCATGGCACCAGGAATGGTCTTGGGAGACGCGCCCTCAAAGATTGGATTTGGGGGATTGGTTTGGTGGTGCCTGTGGCATCGTCCTTGCCAGTGGGAAATGAAATGAGGTCCAATCCTGACATCGTGTGCTAGCATTACAACCAAGTTGCTATGTCGGCGCAGGATGCAGCGTCTACCGCAGCAAATGCCTCGGGCCGGGACTTGGGTTTCACTTGACCTTTAGGGCAGTAATGACATCTGCTAGGACTAGCCTGCAGTTGCTTCTACAGCCATGTGAGTGCTCACAGAAAGAAACGACAAACTCAGACCCTTAAACTCTTGGCCAAAGTCACAGTCTGAGGACCAGAGAGCCTCCGGGACGGCTCTGATAGAATCATTTCAGGTAGCTAGGGGGCTGATGTTGCGGAAAATCAAACACAGTTTAATTATGCAAGTTGCAGAATTACATCAGTTGAATTCTCAATCTTATTAAAATTTGTCATGTAAAATTAAAATATCAGCTGGGAAGGGTGGACCCTGAAACGGCGTGGCAGCCTCTGCTTGGACTCAAACTAAACTGAGAGTCTTAAAACTTCATGTTTCTCTGAGCCTCTCTACCCACGGACATAATTCTCCTCCTGTGTTAGCCTCGAGATTCTGAGATACCTCCCTCGAGACATTGCCTTACAAAGAGATGCTCATGCTCAGGAACTTCTTTGTTGCCACCACATCCATAGCTGAAGTGACAAAATGGGAAAAAATGTGAGCTTTTCCTAACACGAACTGGCTGAAATCTGGGGAGTACATGTAGGAGTGTATTTGAAGGGTGTTAGAGCAAGGAAGACAGAATACAACACAAGATTGAACTCAGTTCATGGATGTGGGCGCACTTACTAGAGGTTCTGGATTTAAAGTACAACAGCTTCCTTGTTTGGGTTTGACTAAAATTTGGATTCCCTGGCGGCCTATGCTTAGTGAAGCTGAGATGCCGGGGCTCCCACAGCACGAGGTGGAGGGAGAAATGAGAAGGCCGGTGAGCGTGCATCGCCACACACGGTTACAACGTTTTTTCTTGTGATGAGAACTTCGAAGATCTAACGTCTTCGTAACTTTCAGCTGTACAATGCAGTATTTTATCACCTGTAGTCTCCATGCGGTAGGTAACATCCCCAGGACTTAGCTATTTTTTAATGGGAAGTTGTAAAAGTTGGGACCACTGTCGCCCACCTCCACCCTCACCCCCCACCTCTCACAACCACCAGCCTGTCCTCTGTATCTATGAGTTCCAGTTTTTTTGTTTGCTTCCACACGCAACTGAGATTATGCAGTATTTGTCTTTCTCTGAACTATTTTGCTTAGGGTAATTCCCTGAAGCTCCCTTCCTGTTGCCACAAATGACAAGATTTTCTTCTTTTTTTTGAACAATACCCTTGTATGTGTGTGTACCTGCCAATTACTTATTTATTCATCGATGGACACTCAGACTGTCTTCATGTGTTGGTGTTGCAGATAATGCCGCGGTGGAAGTGCAGAGCAGATATTTATTGGGCTGGCCAAAAAGTTCGTTTGTCTTTTTTCTGTGAGATGGCTCCAGTAGCGCTTAGTTGTCTTTAACGTCATTCGAAACGGTTCCTTAAAGGGATCATACACCACAATGAAGTGGGATTTATCCCAGGGATGCAAAGTTGGGTCAGCATCCACAAATCAGTGTGATGCACCCCATTAACAAAATGGAGGGTAAAAATAACATCATCTCAGTAGGTGCAAGGAAAATGGTTGACAAAATTCAACATCCATTATGAAAAAAAACTCAACAAAGTGGTACAGAGGGACGCACAAAGGCCGTAGGTGACCACCCACAGCTAACTAACATCACACTCGGTGATGAAAAGCTGAGAGCTTTTCCTCTGAGATCAGAGACAAGGATGTCACTCTCCATACTTTAATTCACCACAGCAGGGGACGTTCTAGCCAGAGCAATTAGGCAGGGGGCAGAAAAAGCATCCAAATCAGAAAGAAAAGTAAAAGTCATGATTTGCAGATGACATGATACTATACAGAGAAAACCCTAAAAACACCAAAAATCTTGTCAGAACTAATCAATTCAGCAAGATTGTAGGTGACACATCCACATGGAAAAATCAGTTGCGTTTCATACAGTAATAATGAATTAAATGAAAGAGAAATTTTAAGGAAAGAGCCTCATTTCCAGGTGCATCAAAACGAGTAAAATCCCCAGGACTAAGTTCAACAGGAGGCGAAGGGCCTGTGACTGCAAGCTATGTAGCACAACAGTGCGAGGAACAGCCCTGGCTGGTGCGGCCAGGTGGATGGAGCTCCGGCCTGCATGCCAAAGGGTTGCTGGGCCGGGTCCCCAGTTGGGGACATGTGACAGGCAGCTGACAGATGTTTCTCTTCCTCTCTTTCTGCCTCCCTTCACCCCTCTCTCAACGTGTTTGCAACCGTGTTCACCAGAAATACTGGCCTGTAATTTCCTTTCCTTGGGTTGTGCTTGTCCAGTTTTGGTGAAGCTGGCCGCATGAATGAGTTTGAAAAGGATTAGTATTCATTCTTCTTTATTTTAATTAATTCATCTTTGTGAAATGTATCGGGTGGCATTGGTTAATGAGATGACACAGGTTTCAAGTGCACGCTCCATCCTGGGTGTCGCGTTGTGTCCACTACTCAAAGTTAAGTTCTTCGTTAAATGTTTGGAAGAATTCACCAGTGAAGCAAGATTACTAGTAATCAGCCCGTTCTGATTTTTTATTTCTTCATGATTCAGCTTTGGTAGGTTTTATGTTTCTGGGATTAATTCATTTCTTCTCGTTTGTACAGTTTGTGGCATACGAGTGTTCATGGCCGTCACTCACGACCTTTGTATTTCTGTGGCATCAGTTGTGACATGTATTCCCTCGTCTCAGACTTTATTCGAGTCCTCTCCTTTTTCTCAGTCTGGTTAAAGGTTTGTCAGTTTTGTTTATCTTTTCAAAAACCAGCTCTTGATTTTATTTA
>VMDR010007101.1:0-42138 GCA_007922815.1 Macrotus californicus | reverse complement strand
GCTGATTCTGGTGCTGCTTCCCGGGTGGGAGGGCTTATGTACGCTCTAGGACCCTGTGGGTCTCTCCAACGAGTTCTCCTGTGAGTCTGGGAGTGCCACTGCCTCCGCGCCCACAGGAGCTTTCAATCAGAGGCTCTGGGGCTTTGTTTCCCCGAGCTGGAACTCTGGGTTGCGGGGTCTGTCTCGCTCTCCAGTTGTTTCTCCCGGTTTATCCCCACAAGGGAGTGGGACTCCCGGTCTGCAGCCGCCAACTCTCCTGCTTTCTGCGCCCTTCCCCGGTCCGCAGCCGCCAGCTCTCCCAGCCAGCCGCGCCTTTCCCCGGTCTGCCAGCCGCCGCCCCGCGCGCGTCCTCTCCGGCCCGCCTCGCCCCTCCTACCTGTGTGGATGAAAGTTTCTCCTTTAGTTTCTTGGTTGTCGGACTTCCATACAGTTCGATTTTCTGTCAGTTCTGGTTGTTTTTTGTTTTAAAATTTGTTGTTGTCCTTCTTTTGGTTGTACGAGGAGGCACAGTGTGTCTACCTATGCCTCCATCTTTTTTTCTCTGAAGTTTTTTTTTTTATAATGCTGCTACTAAAAAGTGAAGACTAAAAATAAAAAAAAGCAATTGACCAACTTCTCAAGAGGCTTTATAATTCCTAAGAGAAAGAACCAACTGGACAGGGGCAAGCCTGCAGATTGTGAAGGTAATTCTCACAGTTTGCTAATAAAATGTGAGAGACAGATTAAATTCTTACCTGAGTATCACCAGTATTAAGTTATAATAGAAGCCATGAGACAGAGTCCTCTTAAAATTTAGCAAGTACACATGGCCAACTGCATAAAACAAAAGACTGAAATGAGAAAAAGGGATTCTGAGTTGGCTAAATAAATGCTTTCTTTAAGCTTCGGGGTCAACTTTTCTACATTAACAGATTAAAAACAAACCCACAAACCAGAGCAAACCAGCAACTACAGGTGCGGAAAAGGGGAATGGTGGTGTAGTGCATCCAACATTCATTGGCATTGAGCATCTTCCTCCAGGGCTGTCCCAGCAGGGAGGGCAACGCACTGGTCAACTGAAATAGGAAAGGCTCTTCTGCATTCCACATCATTTTAGTTCTCTAACCTTAGAATCTGTGAAAGTCAAGGGGGCTTAAAATGAGGTAGGATTTGTTCTAACAATCTCACTGAAGCCATTCGAATTTTGGAATTTGAGTCAACAGCCTAACCTGGATGTATATACTGTTTTATGTCGGGGTGCCTCAGAAGCGGAGCCTGAGACAGGCCTTCGGGGGCCGTCGGCTACGGAGGGGATGCTCTGCAGGAAGAGCCTGTAGGGAAGAGGTGATGCAGGCTAGGGAAGGGAGAAGGACTCAGCCAGGATGTGGTTTCAGGTACATTCTAGTCTTGGCTGGGTGTGCATTCACTGTGGGGGTGCAAGGAGGGACTATGGAGGCATAGCCCGCGCCATAAACGACGCCACACCTTGTTACCCAAGGGTGCCAGTTAGTCATTATCTGCGGGCTGTGTGTGTGTTGTGCGTGTTTGAGTGTGTGTACGTGTGTGCACATGCCTGTGCGGGGTATGTGTGTGGAGCGTAAGCGCAGGTGGTGAGGCGGCTCCTGCGGACACTGCCTCAGTCGATGGAAGCTGACCGGGTATCAATCAGCACGGCCTCTACCAACATACCTTTGAATTTTGCTTTCACCAACTTTGAGGCCTTAGGGGATGCCTTGCCTGTATGTCTTGCTGGAGGAAGAGGAAAGCAGATAGGATTTGTGGCCTGAAGCTTACACTGGTGTTTCGGCCAGACTGGAACATAACTGTCGATTCAGATCAAGTGGGTGAGTGTCCTCATTTCGAACTCTGGGATCGCAGCTCCCTGAGACGCACTTGGAATTTCCTAGTTGCCCTTGTAAGACCTCCCACTTTGTGTGCTTCGTTTCTTCATCTGTTGCTTGGAGAGTGACTCAAATACTAACCAGACCCTGTGTTCTGCAGCCTGCGGGGTCCAAGCCTTTACAAGTTGGTTTGAAAGGAACAGATCAAACCCTGAAATAGCCTCTGATAAGGAAAAGCCATGGAAATTTTACTTTGGTAAAAGTGTCAATAATGGAGTCAGCGGGCCCGGCGTTCCTGGGAAAGCAGGCTTTGCTCAGGGAAGCGGCGATGCTCTTGGGATGTGGGTGAGAGCAGAGGAGGTGCAGCGTCTGCAAAGGGAGGGGCTTAGAATGGGCTCGGGGCTCCGTGCCGTTCCGGGTGCTTCTCATGCTTTTCCATGAAATGCCAAGGGGAGCAGGTTCCTTATCATCTTCCCATTTTTTAACATTGTTGAAGTCCCATTTTCTTAGTATTTTGATGACTTGATTCCTCCCCCTCATCTTGTTGCTTTCCTATCATTTCAGTCCTGTCTCTCTCTCTCTCTGCCTCCTCCTTTCCCTCTCCCATTCTGGAAAAGCAGCCTGTTTATTTTTCTATTTCTAGTAGAAGGAGACCCCAAAACCACCCAGCTCAGCTTATCTAAGAAGGTTCCATTTCCCGGTGCCTGGTGTTGTTACTTTGGTTTCCTTTTCATGCCAGTATAGAGCGGTCAGAAAGTCGGTTTAGATATTGTTTTATTCTATTTTTTTAGTTCAAACACATCCGGAATATAAAGTGGCACAAGTATGATAACAGAAGAGATCCAGGCAATGTTAACGTTTTTTAAAACGGATTTAATTCTACTCGAGGGCTGACTCCCTGGGTGGGGCCAGGAGAGAGGGCGTCTCCATTCCCGACTCCGTGGTTGGTGTGGGTTAGTGTGTGGGGCATCCGGTCGTTCAGTCACCACTCTCTGCACGGCCTGCCGTGGCCCAGGCATTCAGTCCACCTGTCGCCGCCCTGCACGTGCCCATTGGAACAGGGCTGAATTGGACACATGAAAATGTAAAGGGGCTGCGGAAAGTCTGAAGCAGCTGTGTGTGCAAAGAGGAAAGCATTTCATCTCCAGTTTGACTTTGAAAAGACTGAATTATCAAAGAGGAGCAAGGGAAAGAAAGGGGCTTGTCGGAGGCAGCTTGCTTGTGTTTTAGAAACCTTGCGGGGCTGTGACTGATAATTTCCTTTCTTTAGTTTTATGTTGCTTGTTAGCCACGGCTGGAAACCTCACTTAAAGGCGTTGATCCTGTAATCCGAAGGATCAACCACCTCGCTGAATGAAGGGTGCAATGCGAGGTATTGGAACAGTCCTATTAACAACCGAGAACATAATTAAATCCTGTTTCTTCTCTGATCGGCACCTTCATTGTTTGTGCTTGATAATTTTACATCCAGAACAACTGTTTTGATGCGGAAGGCCTGGTGTGTATAGCATTTAAAGCGTGCTATTTAAATGAAATTGATTCTTATAGAAATTCTTGTCCGAATATACATCATCCCCTGTGTTGGTTTCCTCGGGCTGCCACAGGAAAACACCGCAAACTTGGTGACTTAGAATAACAGAGATGTGCCCTCTCACAGTTCCGGAGGCCAGAAGTCCGGAATCACGGCGTCGGCAGGGCTGTCTCTCTCCCGAGGCTCTAAGGCAGGCCCGTCCTTGCCCCTCTCCCTGCTTCTGGGAGTTGCTGGCCGTCCTCGGCATTCCTTGACTTTAGATAGATCATCTAATCTCTGCCTCTGTTGTCACATTTAAAGGACATGCGTACACCTGCTGTGTGTATATACTGGGTCCGGCAGAAGTAAGGCCTGCTTGAGTGTGGTTGGTAGGGTAATAATATGAGTGTAATAATTTATAGTTTTAATTTGAACATTTTACCTAAAATATCATATGGGGTGCTTGGGGGTGATATTGTTATGTTACAGAATTCCATGCTTATGATTTTGTAATAAAAGATTTTGTAGTAAAGAAGGGGCTTTATTTGTGCCAGATCCTGTATATCTACCATGGCTCTGGGAACACAGTAGATGCTTAAGAAATGGTCGTTACATAAAGTGATGGTTTTTACTTTGAATATTCAAGTGTGCTGTAAGGAAGAAATAACCCAATTTCCAATGGCACCTAAGAGCACTTCTATCTAGATATAATACATAGACATATGTATGCATGTATCTTTTATACATGACTTTTCTAAAGAACTTAGGTGGCACGGAGTATTGTTACTATTTCTCTTTTCGAGACAGAAAATAGTTTAAGCCTGTAGGAAATGACCAAGTAGACTCTCTTCTTCCGCTGACTCTTAACTTTTCCTATAACAGCCTCTTTCTCAGAAGGGTGTGGGAAGTATGAGCACATACTGAAATAGTTAAAAAGCATCATGGCACCCTGGCTGGTGTGGCTAGATTGGTTGGAATGTTGTCCTGTAAACTGAAAGTTCATGCTTTGATTCCCGGTCAGGGCATGTGCCTAGGTCGTGGTTTCGATCCCTGGCCAGGGTGCGGATGGGACGCAATAGATTGACGTTTCTCTCTTACATCAGTTTTTCCTCCTCTCCCCACCCTCCTACTGCCTGTTCTTCTCTCTAAAAAAAAAAAAAAAAAGCAATGAAAAGAATATCCTCAGGTGAGGCTAAAAATAAATAAATAAAAAAAAGCATCATCGCCAGACTCTTGACAGAATAATTTCTCATGAAATGAAAATTGGAAACTTGTAGTTTAACCCACTTTAATGTATTCTGAGCATTATCTTTCTTGCTGAAAGGTAACAGCCCTAAGAATCAAGAGTGGCAAGTGAGGCCTCAAAAAGGGATCTGTGGCTAAGGACTCAGCCACGGGTACGGAAGAGGAGGTGCCTCTCTGAGAGGGCCCACCCCGAGCAGGGATAGAAGACGTGTGTTTCCTTCTGTCCTAGAGTGGTCCTGATCCCTTTTCTGACATTGGTCTGTTGCCATAGAAACAATGATGGTGACACAAATTTAGCATTCTGACTTCACAATAGAAAGTAGAACTTTCCTTTCTTTACACAGGAAGGGGGCAAGATTCACAGTGAAGGGAAAAAAAGCATCGTGTTTGGGTACAAAGCCAGCAATTTACAAAAGTGAAGAGAAAACTAATACCTACCTATGGGAGAAAAAGGGGGTTTTAAGCAGTAGGTTTTTACCTATCCTTGAGAGCAGGACACCTACACTTTTGAAATATGTCTCCAAACAATACACCTGATTTGTAATAAAGAAAAATACATAGAGGATGAAGCTAATGCATATAAATATATATAGCATTAAGCTAATGTTTTGTCCAGCTTTTTACCTCACTTGTCTTCATAAAGTTAAAAATTTAATGCCCAAATGCCTGCAAAGGCATGGTTTGGGGATGTCAGATTTATTTTTCCATCACAGCTCACATTTAATAGAATGATAGCATGAAAGGTAATTGTTTTGTTAAACTGCAAATTATGAGTGGCACAAAAGATTTGTATTTGCACAGCTATTATTAAAATAAACTTTCCATTTTAGAACACTTTTGGATTTACGGGGACGTTATGAGGTAGTACAGAATTTGCATGGAGCCACGCCCAGTTTCCAGGCTTAATGATATCTTACATTATTATGATACTTTTGCTAAGATTAACGGACCAATATTGATTCATTATTATTAACTAAGTCCAAACTTTCCTCTGATTTTCTTAGTTTTTATCAAATGCTCCTGTCCTGTTCCCAGATCCTATCCAGCATTATATTTTAGTTGTCATGTCCCCTGAGGCTCTTCTTGGCTGTGATGGTTTTCTCAGACCTGACTCATTTTTGATGGGCTGGACAGCTTTGAGTATATTGTAGGAGGCCCCTCTGCTGGGATTTGACATTTTCTCCTGATTCGACTGGGTTTGTTTTCTCGGGAGGAAGACCACGCCATTTTCATCCTATCATGTCAAGAGTACTCACTGTGTGTGTTGTCACTGTGGGCGTGAGCCTTGGTCACTTGGTGAGGCAGTGTCTCAGAGTGCTCTGCTGTGAAGCCAGGGCTCTCCAACTCCCCCGTTTCCACACTGTACCCCTGGGACTGAAGCACTAGTGCACAGACCACTCTCAAGGACTACTGGGGGGGGAAGGTTATGCTCCAGCTCCCTGAGGGTGCAGTATCCACATACATTATTTGGAATCCTTCTGCAAAGGAGAATTGTCTCTTCTATGTATTTGTTTATTCACTTATTTATATTAGTGTGGATTTATGAATATTTATTTTATGCTTTGAATTATAATCCCATACTACTTTATGAATTTTGTTTCTCAAACTGTTCCAGCTTTGGCCACTGGAAACTCAGTTGGCTCCTGTGTCTCATGTATGTTTCAGGTAGGCCACATTAAGTCTTAATGGTCCATGACATTTCTTTCTCTCTTCACGCAATAACCATGTAAAATAATAACGGAGAAGAGGACAGACTATTTGGCCATGGCAGTAAGAGAGAGCTTGACCAGAGAGTAACAACTATTTTCTATCCTTGTTTTCATTTTTGTCTTAGCATTTCGTTATTTATGCGGTCTCAAGAAAAATACACTTATGTTTTGCAGTTTATGTTAATATACGTTTGCCAATTATTTCATGCTCTAAGTAATGTTTTAACCTTCTCGGTGTTGAGGAAAACTTGGGGATGTGGTTGGTGAAGGAGTCCCCTCCCTCATCGCAATTCCCTTGTCTTCCACTGAGAGTTTACTTTTGATTGTTGATAATGTATTTAAGATGTGGTATCTTCTGTAGAGACGGAGGATGTGTGGTCTTTATTTATCCCTGCCACCTGCTTTCTTGTCATTCTTCCCCTTTTGTCCTTGGCACAGTGATGGGGGAGCACCCTGCTAGGGCAGGGATTCTGTCCCTTTTCCAGCCATCGCCCACGTACAGCTCCCCTTCAGCCCAGAGAGGGAAGCGCTTTCCATCTGGGCTACACCTGGGGAAAGGTTCAGACTTTCTTTGGTGACTTTTCCCTCCTTGGGGACGACATCAAATCAGAGACAGTCTGATGGTTTGGAGTAGAGCATCTTTTTAAGGTTCACAGAGAAATTGCTATTTTGATTTTTAAAGCAGTTACCACTATGTTTTATTTGGTATTAGAACTTCAGTTCATAATATAAATACTGCCCAAAGACACAAAATGCAGCATCATAAAAAGAAGTGAGAGATAAGAGGTAGAGTTGCAGTCACTTTGTGCTTTTATTGTATATAGGACACCGATATATTGTAAAATATTGATTTAGTATTCATTTATTTTGTTGTTGCCCCTGTAATCTTTTAAAATGAAACTTTTTATTAGCTTGGATATATAATCTATGTAACCAGAAAGCATCGTCAACTTCTTTTATATGTTATTGTTTATTTCCTTATCTTTTTATTGCCAGTGACAAGGCATCGAGCAAAGCTCAAATGAGTAACACAAAACACCATTACCTTGTTTAGTAACACAGGGGTGAAGGGAAGACGTGCCGAAACTGCTGTTACAGAAACACTGTGTTGCAGTTACTGCATTAGCCCAGCAGACTCCCCCCTGGTAAACTCTGGGCCCTGTTCATCTAGAGATGGTATAGCTCCATGTGATGGCTTGTCTGGAGAGGTTTTTCCTGGAAGACCCCCTTGGCATTTTCTTTATCTTGTACCAAATGAAAGGTGAGGAATGACAGCAGGTTGCCAGGAGGATGTTCAGAAAAGGATGTTAATTTCCATTCTGAAATGACAGTGTTTGTATGAGTGGGTTATAAGGTTTCAAGGTATTGTGATACTGGTTTTTCTCATTACTGTCTTAGTACACGAACAGTTCATGTGTTAATTCTCCCTGCTGGAGACATTAAAAAGGCTTATGTTGCACCAGATTGGAGGGGAAGAAACTCCCACTGCAGTGAGAGTGGTTTGAAATTGTGGCATTTTGAGGAGTTAGATTGCACGCCCTTGAGGGGAAGCTGAGGCAGGGTGCCTGACATGAAATGCCTGGGTGTGCCTTCTGTCATGGATGTGTTTGGTGTCGATCACAGGGAAGACTTTTAATTTTTGGCATCCAAAGGCTGGATGAGGTCCTCCGTCTGTGACTGGTGGGATGCTCCAGAAGGGCATTCTTCTAATGCGAGTACTTACAAAGGGCTGTCATGCTTCTGCTGGTGCCACCTGTCAAGTCCATAGAGCTGAGGGAGCTGGGAACAGTCTATGTGTTCTAGAAGTCTTTATTGCTCAGATTATTTTACTACAATTGGGTGTTCTGATGTCTTTTCTACCTTATTTTATTATAAATAAGCATAAATAAGGCACCATGAGGTAATATGATTATTTTTATTTTTCCTCTATGGTCGGCTAGGTATTTCATGCAGACTCCGGCCCACTGGTCCATGTGTTGTGGCTGCGATGGACAAATTCACACAGACTACAGAAGTCCTGTGGAGAAAAAGGGACAACGTGGCCACCTCTGAGTGAGAGAGGGCCCCGACCCCTGCATGGACAGGCTTTCATTGATATTCTGGGCACATTACATCAAGGATGGTCCTCATTTACTATGCACAGGTTCACTTTAGGTGGTTACCTTTTACAGATAACAAAGGAGAGGATGTTGCTGATTACTTCAGAGAAAAAGGGTATTTGCAGATGCTGGGGAAAGGTGGTTGAACTGGTTATACTCCATACTTGGGAGGCTTAGCACAAATTTTAGGAAGTTACTTTAACCCTTTCGGTACGAGCGCTCTTTCCGCCGTGACACTCCCGCTGTACGAGGTGCCGCGCCGAAAACGCACACATAGCACATGGTCAGTCCTCCTTTGTGTGAAGACTTTCCTAACCTTGTATAAGATCTATGCTTAATAAAACAATGCTTTTTTCCAATTGTTGTTTGTAACTTTAATATTAAGAGATAGTTATATAAAATTCTATCAATTATATAAGTAAAATTTATAAAAATTATATACAGATGGATGCTGGATATATCCGGTGCTCGTCCACACAGGTCATCAGATGGGCGCCGGATATATCTGGCACCCGTACCGAAAGGGTTAAAGATATGCAGTAAATATTTGCTGCTTCAGTTCAGAGTGAGGAAGTTTTAGCAAAAGCAAGCCTCAAAGCAGCCTAGGTACAATGCAGGCCTGGTTCCCCACGGAGAACCGATCCATGGGCTCAGTTCCTGTGTGCTGATTCGCTCCCCTCCAGTTTTCCGAATCAGGGGCTGGGCTACATTTGCCATTGCTATGTGGAACGGTTCTCTATGGGTATTGTTTAAACCTTAAAGCATCCATGTCATTTGCTTCTCAAAATAAACAGCACGTGTGCACATTCATTACCACACATATCATGAGACAGCTTACTAAGTGTTATGAGTTGTAAAGTCATTTAAATTCACCTAATCATCCCAACAATGTCCAAATCATTGGTTGATTTTTAAATAGTGTCCATGTGATGTTTTGTTCAAGGGGGTTGTTAATAGCTACGATGCTCCTTTCTCAGTAGTGACACAGAGAATCACCTCAGGCTTTCCCAGTGACCTCTCTCCATCCAGGCCCCCCTCATCAGCACTGCCACGCAGTGGGAGGGCAGCGGGCACCATGGCCTTGGCTCAGGGCAGGATACACACCTGGCTGTCAGTGATTCCTGCAGGGCCCGGACCAGGGAGCCTACAGGTCAGTACTCTGTCCACAAACCCTCCTTGAGGACTATCTGCCCCACTGTCCACTCCTCCACCCTGTCTGTATTTTATGTCTCTGAGGCGGTGACAGCCATTGCCCATGACTCCACTCTCCTGCCACCCCTCAGTGCACGAGGCATATGTGCATGTGGCGGTCAGAGACACATTCACCAACACTGCACCAGGTCCCAGCCCCAGCCTCCACCGCCAGTTCTCCATGGCAGTGTTGCTAGGTGACTCCTGATGAGGAGATGCATGTAGAATTCAACAGTTGAATTAGTATTTTAACAAGCAGTGCAGAAAAATGTCAGCATTGTAGACTGGTACTTATATAATGTCTTCAATTTTTTAAATTGCTAGAAAAGAACCCTCTTCTGTCTGGATCTGTAAAATTAGTAAAAGCAGGAAAAAATGCCATTAAACTAATGTATCTTTGTTGAGTGACAATTTGTATGTAAGGTCTATTTTTTCTTTCTGGGCCATGAGAATTGGGGGTCGGATGTATGTATAGGACACATATGATAACAAGAAGACTTGGTCTTAGAAACTGTCCATAGTGACTTTGGGATCACAGTGTTAGTGGCAGAGTCACACACGAGCACACCTACAGCATGAGTGTAGAGCTTACAAGAAGGTCCGCTACACAGGGCAATGAGAGTGATAGTGCCTGGGAGATCCTTGTGCTTTCAGTCAATGTTGGCCGTGCTGATTCTGTGAAGCCACTGGTGCAGTGATGAAAATATGATCGTGTGTGTTAGCTGCTGCCCCATGGCTGGAAGGTTAATCTCAGTCCATTACTGCTCATATTTTGGCAGTGAAATATTTATGTTCTGCGTCAGTGAATAAACAGTACTGAGGGATCAAGGTGTTGTTCAGGCTATGAATGAAGCTGATGCAATAGGAACAGAAATTTATGTGTGGATACATAGTGAACAAATGTGAAATATATTATTTTATAACTAAATGGTAAGTGACAGCACTATTCATAAGTGGCTTCATGATAAATTCTTTTTTTAAAATTTGTCTTGTGTTATATGGGTTTTTAGAAAATGCATAAGGTCATAAATCCACTATTATAGTAATAGACAGAATAGTTTAATCCTGAAAATCCTGTGTGCTTTATCTATTTATCCCTGTCTATCCCCTTCTGAACTCCTGACAATCACTGATTTTAAAAAATATCTCTAGTTTTACCCTTTCCAGAGTATCATATAACTGAAATAATATAGTATGTAGCCTTTTCAGGCAGCTTCTTTCACTTAGCGTGTGCACTTGAGGTGTTTTTAGCAGTTCGTGGCTCCCGTAGCTTTGAGCTGGGTAGGCTGTCCTCGCTGTGGTTTGCTGTGTTTGCAGATCCTGGGGTGCAGGATTGCCCTGCAACCTCTTATCTCTGATTGGTCTAAGAACAGTGGTTGGTCTTCAGTTTTTAAAGCTATTTCCTTGCTGTCAGCCTGTGTATCACGGCTTCTAAGCTTTTTTGATACAGGAGCTAAAACCAAAGTTTTTGCCATTTTCCTTAGCCTTAAAATCTTAAAAGATCTTATTTTCTTAGAAAACAATTTATCTCTTATTCTTTATAGTTCAATGATGCTCCTTGAGCAGCTTTCAACCATGCCCTTCCTCTCTCCTCGCTCTGCGTTGACTGTTTGCCACCCAGACCCTGGTGCTTTGGGTGCCGAGCCTGCCTCCAACACTGGTGAGAGAGTGATAGGGAGGCTCGGGGGGAAAGCCGGTCACTTGCTACACTTTCTAGTCTTGCTAATGCATATTTTGTATCACTTCGAAGTTTTTCAGAGTATACAGAGGATTCTATATTTCTGTTTATCATAGTCCCAATGTAGCAAAATATGGTGTCTAAAAATTAAACTTCCACAAGGGAGGTGTACAAATGAAACGAAAAGCTGAGAATAAGGGAAAGGAAGCCAAGTCAATAAAAATGGTCTCTTCATGGTGCTCCAGTGCTCCCTCTTTCATAAATATTACTAATATGGAAGATATCCAACTTAATTTAAAATACCATTGCTTTAAGAATGGTTAGCAAGACAAAAAGAAGAAATATGTCATTCCAGCTGAAACTGACTTGCAAGTAAAGTATGGTCTTCCTTTAGTAATTCTTCAAAGGACAATATTAAATTCTTATTGTTAATGCTTATTTTCTCATGGAAAGTCCATTTTCATGATGTTTTCTTTTCTTTTATCATTATGTTTGTTATGTTTAAAGTTGTAGTGCCAATGGTACATACCTTAAATGAAGACTTAACACCCTAATTTATAGTTTCATTCTCATTGAATCTATGGATTCTTTTCTCCCTTGCAAAGTTTTGCATCCAATCTGATTTTTCATCTTTGATTTGCTTTATATGTCTCAAATTTAATTAACTCATAAATGGGAAATGTTCATCTAATCTAACCACAGCTACCCACTGCCTGTTTGCATCTTATCCATGCCAGTGACTGGCCTGGGTGTTTCTGGTGTCATGAAAATCACTTTCTTGGAAGCTGACTTGTTCCACGTTGAATGACCCTGGCTGTGAAGAGATTTCTTCACATAATGACTGAAAGGTGTGGCCTCCCCATCATAGCTACACAGACTGAGGGGCTGTTCACAGCAGGGCAACCAGTGGCAAGAGGCCAACCCTACCTGTGGGAACAGGGTCAACAGCAGGAGGATGACTCATCTGTAGCGGGGAACTCGTGAGGGGCAGGCAGAGCGCAGATTGTGTTTTATGACCGGAGGAAGACGTGCACAGCTAGTCATCCCTGTAGGATGATCTCTGAATAAACAACCTCAACACGCTCCTGCTTCCCTAACAACCCCTCTTACACAAGAACCCAGTCCCACCACTGTCTTGTTGAAAATCTGCCCGGGGGGAGGGGACTGGGGGAGTGGAGGAAGGTACAGGGCAGATAAATGACAATGGGCGGGGACTTGGCAAGGGTGGTGAACACGCAGTGCAGTGTATGGAAGGTGTGTTGTGGAACTGAGCACTTGAACCCTGCGTAATTTTGTTAGCCAGTGTCTCCCCAATAAATCCAATAAAAAAGCAAAACTGCCAAGTTTCAAGACTGCCTCACATGCACATAAGAACCGCGGCAATGATAGTGTGCATTTTTAAAAGCACTTTCTAGCTCACAAATTCAGTGAGAATTATGAGATTGATTTCTCTGAATCCTCTGAGGTCTTGAGATAATGAGCTCATAGGCACCCTCTCTAGTCTCATTAATTTTATATTCACAACCAAAAAAGAAACCGTCGTCCAGCTTCTGACACCTTTATGAGAAGTACATTAGGATCAGATTCAGTCTAGACAGAATCGAATTTTGGTTTAAGTGGAAAATTGTTTTTTGAGTTTATTAATGCCTTAATTCCTTAGTGCTAAGTGTATGTGCCCTCAGCATGTATCAAGTCAAATGTAACTTTCCTTTTCAGTCCTATTTCTGTCACCACTTTGTGTTTGGAATGTGTCCTACTGATTCTACCCTGAAAATGTATTTGAATCCACCTCCGCCTCTCAATTCCCTCTGATATTCAGCCTTCCTTGAAACTGTTATCACCACTCTTCTGGAATTTTGTTGAGGGCCAAGGATGAGAAACCATACTGGATTTTATCATATGAGAAGATGCAGACACTTAGCTTTGTGGAGTTGACATTAATAAACTGAGAAAATAATGTTCACTTACAGAAAAGATGTAATTCTCTCTAAATTGAACGTGAACTTATTTAAGCTGTCACTGAGGTGCCAGAAGTTGTCCTCTTTTTTCTTTCTCTGCTGTGAATATAAAGCTGAGGAGTCTTATTTAATAAACAGGAGCTCCTGTCTCTGAGGAGCACTGAGGGCTGTGGGCACCTGCTGCCGACTGTGCGTCTGGCTGTGCTCCCCCAGGTCCTGACTCTTCTGCTTTATTCCCGTTGGCACTGTCTGCCCCAGGACCCATGACACCACATAGTTTTAACAGTATTCTAACTTCTTTTTTATCCTTTCTGCTTTCCTTTTTAAAAAATTAAAAAAATCCTCATCCAAGGATATGTTTATTAATTTTACAGAGAGGGGAAGGAAGAGAGGGGGAAACGTGGATTGGTTGCCATACGTGCCCCAACCAGGTTATGTTCCCTGACCAAGGACTGAACCCACAACTTTTTGATGTATGGACTTTGCTCCACCCAACTGAGCCACTTCGCCAAGACCCTTCTTTCCTTCTCTTTCCTTTCTTTGTTCATTTTTACCTCATTAGAGTCAAAGTCTACTTCGATTTTTTAAAAGCCAACTATAGCCTCCTGATCTCTTAGATGGAACATGGAGCAACCTCTCATGGTTTCAGCCACTGCTTTTTATTCTGTGAACATGGAACATAGGAAAAGAGGGAGGGATGACACACCAATAATGACCTCGGTGTGAGTATTGGTACAAAATAATAATGATAATAGTAATAGCTGAGAATCATAGACTCATAAGGATAGAAAGAAAAAGTGTCTACTATGATAGGAAACATATCGCTAAGGCATCATTTTCTTTTTTTTTACAACCTTACTTGGTCTGTATTATTGATGATTTTAAATGTTATAGATTCACGTAGGCCTCAAATGAGGTGGAGTTCACATTCCAAAAGTTTGTTTGTAAATGACTTGCTTGGGACCTCACAAAAATTAAACATTTTCCAATGTGTAGTGCTAGGTTAGCCCACAAAATACCACTGAACACATTATAATAAATCTAAGTTATAATTTCAATAATTTTAATTTTGATAACTAGCATTAATAAAATTATCTCAGGAAAAAAATTCTGAATTTCATCTGAAGATGCCAGGGACATTTGGCTGTGATTTTGTTAGTGACTGAGTTGGGATGGGCTATTGCAGTGGTCACCTAGAAATCGGGCATATTAACTCTACTTATGCACATAGAAAGTTACCTTTCCCGTTCACATAATCCAGAACAAGTAGGTAATTCATTTTACTCCTCTGAAGCTGCACTAGTTCTCATACCCATGGGGGTGAGCAAGCGTGAACGCTCTGAATTCAGACCTTCAGTCATCTTTTTGTATGTATGAAAAGATCTCTCATCCAATATTAAAGTCATATGTTGCCTGAAGAAAAATTTACATGATGGAGAGGTTAGGGAATTGCAATTTGTGAAAAGCTGCAGACTCATAAAAAATGATACAGAAAAAAAATAACCCTGTCCATCCCTTGAAGGCAAACTGTATGGAAATTTTTTCTAAAATAAGATTCTGAACCAAGTGTTGGTGATGAGTTTTATACTAGCCTTGTCAGAATCACCAGAGTCTTTTTCAGTCTACCTACCTGCTTGAATTCTTATAGCTCCTTCTTCCACCCCAACACGTACCCCAGCTGAGAATCTCCATTGTGACGTCTCTAACATGGGGCAGGGGGCGCCATATTGCTGGGGAATACTAGATGGGAGCGAGCTCTCTAACTACTGGATTGTCAGAGTAGGGTAGTGAGACGACAAAGATCCATTTTTTAAAATGTTCACATGTGTCCAAATCTGTGCTCTAAGTCCCCATGTATCTTGCCAGTTTTTAAAAATAATGAAGCAGGAAGAAGGATCTGAAAACAAGTAACGAGTCTCAAAAGAAATCATCACCTGTTGGTTTTACCTGTGACCAGTGTGTCTTTGGATAACAAAAGTTACTGTATTCTCTGTGTTTAGAGAAAAAAAACAATAAGAAGAATGTGTGTGTGTTTGAGGCTGATGGTTCAATCATAAGCAGACCCAAAGGAAGGTTAAAAAAAAGTGAGAATTTATTGAGTACCTAAACTAGACCAGAATCTTCCACATACACACATTTGACAGTATTATGTGCTGCCAGTACTGCATGCCATTTTCTACAGATGAGTACACGGAGGCTCACTTTAAATAATTTGCTCAAGGCATGTCTACTGTAGTGGTAAGACCCAGCTAAGAACAGGGTCCTGTTCTTAGATGCGCCCAGTGCTTGGTTTAATGCTCCACTATCACCATCCTTAATTCTTTAAACAGTTTGAAATGGGCCTTACCTTTTCATTTTGCACTAGGTCTTAAGAATTACTTAGCTGGTCTCTCTCATAGGCTATGCTAGTGTCTTCCATGGAGGTCCCTAAAGACATACACGAAAACTCCTGGGCCTAGAAAGACAGACTAAGAGGAGAGGGAGGTAGCTCCAGGGGCTTGGACGGTAAGGACGTTATGTTCTGGAATCAGGATATTAGGCCTGGAGGACATGCTTCCCTCCGAAGGAGTATTGTTGCCTCATTTTGGGCGCCAATGTAGCTCGATGCTTTATATCAGTTTTCTGTTGCTGTGCAACAAATTACTAACAATTTAGTGGATTAAGTCAACACATATTATTATAACATAGCTTCTGTGGGTCAGGAATCAGGGCATGGCTTGGGTAGGGCCCTCTGCTCATTGTCACCAAGGTGCAGTCAAGGAGTTGGCAGGGCTGCATTCCTATCTGGACCTCAGGGTTCTCTTCTGAGCTCATGTGGTTGTCGGCAGAATTCAGTTCTTCGGGACTGTAGAACCGAGGCCCTAGAGACTAGACTAGACTAGGCCTCGGAGAGGCCCCTGCAGTCCCTTGACATGTAGCTCTCTCTGTAGGCAGTTCCTATGTGACTTCTTCAAAGCCAGGGAGGAGTTTGTCTGTAATCACTGTAGTCCTGGGAGTGTGTTCTGTTACCTTTGCCATATTCTATTGGCTAGAAGCAAGTTACAAGGGGAGCAATTTACACAAAGACCTCAACACTAGGAGGTGAGGAGTATTTGGGGTCATCGTAGGGTCTGTCCACCAAATATAAAAGTCCACAGCTGTAGAATACTGCTTAGGTGGGCCTCTTTCTTCACTCAGATTTCTAAGCCACCAAGCTTTGGATGTACATCCACGAGGTGTAAGGAGAGCAATGTAGATATTCATTCCCCCTCTATACTTCTAGTAATGTTTTTGCATTGCTTTTTGATACTTTAGGAATAAGTCAGATTAAAAGTAGCTTTGGACTGAGTTCCAATCATTATTCATGATCATCTTCAGACCCAGGCCAGGATCTGTCTGCCTCAGCTCACTGTTAACTGGCAGGTCTGAGTTTGTATGGCTCTGAACTCCTTTCTCTTCACTGGGATGTATTCAGGTCTACTGGCTATGAAATGTATATATTTTGGGGGGCCCACTTTGAATAAGACAATACAAAATAATAATTTATAAGATTACATGCACATTGAATATTTAGAATGAGAGAAGTCACAACAAATTACTCAAACCTCAGAGACCCAGGTCTCTTTTTTTCTGAGATCTCTAAGTACTTTACCGGAAATGCTTATCTATAGAAATGCTTTCTAATTGCAGCTTGATTTCCTCTTATTCGCCTAGAATATTCTGTAGCTCCTGGCAACATCAAAGACCGAACAATGGTCCTCAAGCTTCATTAGCTTCCCAGGAAACCTGTCTCTGCTTCTCACTGTATTCTCACTATTCAACAAGTGGCTGATGAACCAACAGCAGTACCACCTCAGGGAGCTTGTTAAAATGCAGAATCTCATGCCCCATCCATACCTGCTGAAGAAAATCCTGCATTTTAGCAAGATCCTGGGTAATTTATAAGCCCATTAGTGTTTGAGAAACACCACAATATACCACATACCAAGCAGTGTTGCTTCATCTAGGGCCTATACCAAACTTATTATTATTTTTTTTGGCTAGAGCAAGTGGGTAATAGACCTTAGCCCAAAGCTGGTAAGAATCTTGACGAGAAGTAGCAAGAGCACATCAAACTGCTTTAAATTAATAAAAGTCTCCAGGGTCAGACGAATTATATCCTTGGGGCACAGAAAAAAATTATAGCTGTGATTAGAAAAGCTCTGTCAGTAATCTCTGAAGAATCACAGGGAACTAGAGAGGTGCCTTACTTTTCAAAGAAACAAAAAGATAAATTCTGAAAATTACTGGGTAGTGAGTCTGACAGCAATTTCCTACAAGACTCTGGAAGGAATTGCTAAACAGGTAACTTGTCAGCTCTTAGAAATAAAATAACGATCACTAGAAATCATGCCAAATTAACTTTGTTTTTTCTTATAATGTGTTTCTAAGACAGAGAGGCCCAGGTAAAACTGTAGGTATGATGATTTTGATTTTAGGTATTTACAAATCTTCTAATGACATTCTTGCAGTCCATGTGCAGAAATGTGACTGATAATAGAACAGCCAAATGAACTCATGGTTGGTTGAATGATGATCGCCTCCAAGTTGAATCACAAGCAGTAAGAGCAAAGATGTTGATGGTGGGTCCCCACATCAATCAGGATTCAGTTGTAAAGTGGAACCCCTAGGAGTACTATGAAATAGGGGATTGATTCCAGGGCGTTGACCTTGTGTAATTGTGGGAGCTGGTTAAAGTGTTTATGTAAAGCTGCTGCTTTTGCTGGGGCTGAAGTCAGCACAGCAGAATACCAGGAAGAAGGGGTGGATGTGAGGGGGGATCATAGGGACAAACTGGAACAAGGATGGTCAGGATCCTGCTTCATCCTCCAAGTGTCCAGTTCCAATGATGCAGGTATCTGGCAGGAGAAGCCCAGGCCCAAAGCTGCGCCTGATCTGGGAGCTGGAGAAGCTGAAGGAGTGTGGCTCTTCCAGGTGCTGCACGCCAGCGAGGTCGCCTGCAGAGTTACAACTGATCTGTCTGTCGTCGCTTGGAAGCGTGTGGCCCCTTGCCAACCTTTGACTAGTAAACATGGCTGCTGTTTCTTGTTGCTTTTTAATCTGGCCTCAATTTCTCTTGTGACCAATCTTAGCTCAGAGCCATCAGAGAAAGAAATTCTGGGAAATGTAGTTCCCACTTAGATGAGTTGACACAGTTGTGAGTAAATAAGCTCTGTTCTTGGTCTTGCCCTATTAATTGTTTTTAATAATGCAGAGCTATGAATGAGAAGACATGCTGGATGGCGGGATTCAAAGGAAAATCTTAATACACTGAACTCTCATCCTTCAAGTATCATATTAAATGTTAGAGCCCTCCTCGACCACACTCAGTGACCTCTCTTACCCCTATTTATTGTCAGACCTTGCTCTATTTTTCCATGGTACTTATTATCATTTGTTGTGTATTGTGATCAATTTATTTATGCTTTGTCCCCTCCACCAGAATGCATGCTCCACCAGGGCAAGGACATTGCCCATTTTGCTCAATTCCCAGCACCTTACAAATTGAATGGCATATAAAATGCACTCAATAAATATTTGTTGAATGAATATATACTGAAAATTAATAATAAATATAACATATTGAGGAATAAAAGCCCAACTCCCAGGAATATAGTGGAAGATATCTAAATTAAGAATAATTCATGAAGAAAAATGATATCAAACAAAAATTCCCAATCAAATTAGAAAATTAATACATGTTTTCTTTATATTAGTAGAGACAAACCAGGTAATATTAACATCATGTGCTATGTGGAGGGTCAAGAGGTACCATTGGTTTAAAAGACCAAGAACTACTACATCAACAGGCTGATGAAGAAAAATTATATGCTCATATCAACTGGTGCAGAAAAAGCATTTGGCAAAATTCTCTACTCATTTATGATAAAAACTTTAACCAAGCTATGAATAGGAAAACTTACTCACCTTGATAAAGAACATTTTCAAAAATCCTATAGTCAACAATATTTCTAATGGTGAGAAAGCATTGTGTATGTAAGTCTCAAATACATAAGGTAAAGAGTTTATTTTTTAAAAAAGACAAACAGAAAGTACATAAGACAAAATTTATGAGTGCCTGGCAACCAGGTTATAGATGAAATGGTTAATCAAAAAGTAGAGGGTACTGTATTTTGCTGTGTATAATGCATACCCATGTTTTTGTGTGTGTGTTATACACAGGATTATTATACCTATAGTATGCAATCATTATACTCATGTATCAGGCATGTCCTTATTTTTCCCTAAAAAATTTGGGCAAAAAGTGTGCATTATACATGGCAAGATATGGTAGCTATGAGGGACTTATCATGGAATAAATGCTTATGAAGAGGTTGTAACTGGAGTACTTGTAATCCCAGCCTTCAAGTAGTTCAAAGGCAACCTGCTCAGTGTGGTCTCCTGTGGCCAAGCAAGAACAAACTGATCAAGTTACATTGCAGCAGATTTTAAGTCAGATTAAAAGAAGAATTTTATGATTATTCAAGCTCTCCAAATATGACTAATATGCCTTCGGAGGGATAAGAGCACTTCTCACTGATCTTCAAGTTGAGGCTAGAGGAATGTCACCATGAAGAGCAGTCGGGTGAGAATGAACCCGAAGGCATCTTCATCTCACGTGCAGGGATGACATGGGTCGCACCTGCCTCCACTACCATCGCGTTGGTTCAGGTGGCTGCAGGCAGGTTCAGGCAGGCCTCAGAAGCTAGTTATTTTCTTACAATGTCCAGATGGTGCGTTTCTCTCCGATCATCCTGGGGTTACACACTTCAGACAGGAAGGGAAAAGTAATTGTTGAGCACTGTGAGGAATGGGTTTAAGAAGAGCCGCTGAGATTGTATCTGTGCGCATGCACTCTTCTTTCTTCATAAAAATACCCCAAACACTGAAAATGTTAAGGAAAACAAAATGAAGACATGAATCAAAACCCGCAGAGGTTTCCTTCTAGCACTTATCAACTCAGTTTTAAATACTGTCTGGTATCATGATGCGTGAGGCCAACTCCAGCGGGTAGGATTAACTTTTGCAGGGCAGGCATCCACGACTCTTATCCACAGGACCAGATGTCTCTTACCCTCTGGAAGTCCAGATCAATTTCAGTTTCTGGGGAAGCAGCACAAGCAGACATTTGGATCACTGCCCTCCTGCTACCACTGGCAAAAGAATATTTTCTTGCCCATGTGTTTCCTCTTCACACATCTCTGCTCTGTGATGCTCTAAGAGTGATGGAACCTCAGGAATTCGGAAATGAATACAAAACGGAGGTATCTTCTGTCGTGTCTGCTGCCCAGCAAGTGTATACACATCAAAGCTCAGGCAAATTTTAGCTCTTCCTGTAAAAAAATAGTTTAGTCAGTAGATCTCAGATCAAGAAACACCTCAGTATGTTTAATATAGTGAGAGTAATAGTGTATGTTTGTGGGCATGCATGTGTGTAGCTGATCGGATTTTTAATACTAAACAACGTGTATTCTGTTAGGGAGTTCTGCCACTTTGAAATACAAGTGTATAAGTACATGGTAAGTAGACAGTCTGTCATTTGTAGGCTCTGTATTCCTCAGCAATGGTTTGCATGCAATAGTAAATGCAAATAAGGTAATTTTGTAGTAGAAGGCTCTGACCTTTGGATTTGATGTCTACCATCAAACCACACTATTGTTCTAATTTCTTTGCTGATATTAATTATAGTCAAATTAATGTTATGGTGTATGACAAAGAGCAGGGGTGTCAAACTCATTTTCACCGGGGGCCACATTAGCCTTCTGGTTGCCTTCAAAGGGCCCAGTGTAATTTTGGGACTGTATAAATGTAACTACTCCTTAGCTAGGGGCAAGGAGCTTGGTGCTGCTGCTGGGTAGAAACAAGGTGCCAGGCAGGATACAACAAGGTGGAGGGCCAGATTTGGCCCATGGGCCTTGTGTTCGCCACCTCTGACAAAGAGCAAGAGGTAGCACAGATCTCTTTCTTATTGAGAATTTGCAGGTGTAACAGCCTAGTGTGTCTGGTTCATCTCTTTCTTGTGTCTGGTCTGCGAGGAGGCCCTTAGTTTTACTCTCCAGCATCCATTTCTAAGAGTGTCCATCCCCTGGACTGGCGCCTAAGAGCAATTATATTGTTGGACTAGGTCTTTGAAGCATTAGCTTCCACGGTATCAGTTTGCTCTCAGACTTCATCTGCATACTTCTCTGACCCCCTTGGGTGTCCCCTTTCATTATTTGTGTATACGCAGGTCTCCTTATGTAGGCCTTGTGCTCCTTTCCTATTGGGGACTGTGTTGTATCTATTTGTTCATCCCTTCCCATTCCGCGAAGGTGTTTTGTATTTGCTGTTGCCCACAGTTGACCTTCGACCCTTTGCCTCTTCATCCACCTATGAGTATCAACACATTACTTAAGGGTCACTCGAAATAGCATAGCCTCTGAGAACAGATGGTTCAGTTGGAATCAATCACATCTTTCACTGTATTCCCACTTCACTTTCCTTGGGTCTCTTTTGTAGCTATTTCCTTCTGCTGTGTATTTTACTGATTTATGTCTCACGCCCACCTCAGACACACATCCACACACACACACACACACACACACACACACACACACACACACACACACACACACTGTCGTAGGCTCCTTAAAGACGGCCATCCTACTTATCCCAGCACAAACACAAGTGTCTGCTGCACACGGTGCAGACGCCTCATGAATGTGAGTGGAATGATTCATCTCTGGGTGCTCAGACAGCGTCAGAATCATCTGCTATGTGAGGGCTCACGCATTTCTCTCCCCAGCCTGCACCTCACCCCCTTCGCCTCTCTTCACTCGTCTGCCCCATTATCTGCTTCTTCCCCGCTGGATTTCTAAGTAGAATCTCAAACTCCACATGGCCCAGAACGCTCCGTTTTCTTCTCCCCCTTGCGCAGGAGCACTCCCCTCAGTAAAAGCACCATTTACAGTGCTGCTCAGGCCAACCCTGAGAGGGAGCCTGGAGCTCTCTTTTCCTCACATTCTGGGTCAGATTCATTCTTGCCTCCTGCCAGATCACCTCCAAACATATCCTGAACCTCAGTCATCGTCCCCATCTTCTTATCTGTAGCCCTGTCACCACCACATCTTCCCTGGATTTGTGCCACCGTCATGCTTACCTGAACTATAGCCATGGGCTCCTCGTCAGGCCTCTGGCCCTCGATTACTGCTGCTCTCACATCAGTTCTCACACAGGCTCCAGATGGAACTGCTTGTGGCCTACAGTGGACAGCATCATTCCCACTTAAAGCTCCGTGGTGGCTTCCACTTACAATTGAACGTCAATTTCTAACCACATTATCCAGAGGCCCACAGATACTCTGATCCCTAAGGAACGTGTGACTTTTCTTCTTTCTCTACCTCCTTTGTTCACTTTGCTTCAGGGACATGGACCCCTTCCTATCCCTCAAACATGGCAAGCTAGTTTGCTTCTGCCTACGTTTTTTCCCCCTCTAGTTCCAGTTTAAAGCTTTGCATGGCTGTGTGTTTCTTCCAGCCCTCCAAGAAGCCTCCCCTGACCACCTTGGTGAGTGAGCACGTTCAGTCATCTCCCATGATTTCATCTTCTTTCGAGCCCTCCCTTGGTGCAGGACACTTCTGTTCCTCCACATCCCAACTAGAGTGTGGTCTCTTAACATCCAAAAGAGCACCGGCTTTAACAGGTGTCCATCGGCCAACTGGCGGGTGGACTAATGCTATCTTGTTGGCAACCCCTCCTGGTCCTCCAGGTGGTTGGTTCCTTCTCCTGCAGTTGAGGATTTTTGCCATCTTCTAGCTCTCTGTGCAACGCACAGCTGTTTTCTTATGCTTCGCAGGGAGCCCCTTGGAGGTGGGACCCATGTTCATCTCATGGCTGCTTCTCAGAGGGCTTGGTACAGGGTAGCACTGAATGGACGAGCACATGTGTTTTCCCTTGCCTTCTGTAACCAGTTTTTCTTCTCTGATGTTTTTCCTAACAGAATTGCTGGTTCGTTATAGGGAACTTAAATTCCTATTAGAGCCATTTAAAACTGAGATTGGGGAATTGATGAGGCCTATAATTGGTAAAAGAAACTCTGACCTAAGGTACTTGCCTAATGAAAGAATATGGTAGGAGGGCAGTGGGAATAGTTTCACTTAATAGAGGAGATGAAGATTTGATGCTCGTGGTACCAGCTTATTAGGCAGGAAAACCAGAGCTCTTCATTCACGGAAGAAATGATCTGTCAGAAAGTTCACCCACTCTGTGAGCTGAGGGACTGGCTTAGGCCCTCACGAAGGACAGCCCTTGTACTCAGGTTAATGTGATCAAATACAGACTGATCTTTGTTATAAAATTTTACTTTATATAACTTCATATTCTAAACTGAGCATTGGTATTGGACCTAGGTCGCTGGCTTCACTTCCAGCTGAGGAGACACTGCAGGTTCCTTGGGAAATCCTCATGATCAAGAAGCACCCTGAGTTTTTACAAACAAACAAACAGACAAACAGACTCACACATACTGTTATTAGCGTTCTGTAAGCATGAGCCAGTCTGTTTTCTGTTTCCACTGTAGTTTGCTGACTCTACAGCTGTGCCAGATTTTGTAAGTTGAGCCCAAAGAACTAAAACAGTGAAGTTGGTCTTTATTTGTTTTTCACGTTCTGTGAACCACCCCCTCAATGCAAGTCCCCCTTCCCTCCAGACAGCGGCTGGGTCCCTTGGTGATGACTTGTGATCCCAAACAAAAATTAGTCTCTTTCCCTCCTGTCCTTCCCACCTGTGCTACAAATGACCCAGTTCTTCTGCCCTCACATCAAAGCCCCTACTCTGTTAGTGCTTTTAAAAAAAGACTAAATTAATGAAGCAAAACATAGATTTGCCATGAGTAATAACGCCTCAATGTGTGGATCCAAAAGTATTTGCACTTTTACAATGAAAAGATCCTGGACAGAACAATATCTTAAGGGTAAGAAATCATCAGTGGTGGAATGTCAGACACAACACTAATCCGCATCATGTTCTAAGACACCCAGCATGCACTTCAGATGTATTCTAATGATGATATAGGCAATTATTGGAGTTAAAAAATGGTCATGGGCAACTTGTAGTTCACTAAAATATCAGGTTTATGTATTAAGGTCTAGTTTAATTTTGGGGCCCCGAGAAGTACTGCAAAATGCCGTGCAGAGCATCATGGGAACCTCTCTGGCCTTCTCACTTCAGCTGGTCCCTCTGGCTGACATTACCATGGAAATGCAAATGAACTTGGTAGATCCCTTAGAGTCAACAGATCCAAAATGAACTCATTTTTCCTCCTTCCTCTGAGATGTAGTCTCTTCTTCATTTCCTGTCTTGGTTGCAAACATTATTAAACAATCAGTTACTTAAGCCAGAAGGAGGTCATTTTAGAAACGTTATTTTTCCTCAACTTCCACAACTATTCAGTCACCAAAATGTATACAGCCCACCTCTTATGCCCCCTGCCACTCTTCTAGATTAGTGTTGGCCTCTGTCATCTTTACCTTGGATATATCGGGTGAGATAGCCTCCCACCTGGCCCTGTCGGTGTCCAGTGCTGTCCTCCACCGACCATCTATCCTGGGTACTGCTAACGAGTTCCTAAGACGTAACTCCCTCCACTGTTCCCCATTGCCTGCAGAATGAGGTCCAAACTAAGGCAAGTGACTTATCCTCGAATGTCATGCTTTGTCTCTTCATGATGCAGCTATGCCTCCTGACATTCACCCATGACATTCTATGTTCCAGCCCCCTTGAACCCCTTGCTATTTGTTCAGAACTCGTGTTTTCTTGAGCCTTGATCTGCTTCTGTATAGGTTGCTCTCACTACTTGAAATGCTTCCCCAACCCGAGGCCATTCCTACTGATCTGTCAAGATTCTAGGCAGATTTCACATCCTCTGTGAGACCTTTCTGACTGCTAAGATCTCTAGGCAGAGTGTTTCTCCCTACTTTGTGTAGCAGTTAGACCCAATGTACACTTTTATTGTAAAACTTATTGCCTTGTTGACGAATGCTTAAGCCTGTGCTCTCTCTGTTAGACTGTGAAGAGATTGAGGGCTGAGTCTGTGTTATTTATTATTATTTGTTTTGTATCACATGATACATGGCACATGGCATCTGGTAGATACTCAATAAATATTAGACGAATAATAATCACAGTTAAGTGAATTGATCTCTGATCAAATGTTAGGTTGGTTCTAACCACTTTAACTTAATTTACTTTTATTAAATCCCCACAACAATGTTTGGAGGTAAATAATAGAGCCAGTGCTTCTAGTGCCTCATGTCACTGTCTGCAGTGACTCAACCCCGATCAGTCACCGCTGTGGCAGATAGTTTTGTGTGAGCTCAGACTCGTGCTGAGTGTCTCACCTCAAGCACACTGTGTGTCCATCTGCTCTCTGTCTCAGGTCTTCTGCAAAGCTGTAGGAAGCCACTGGATCCATCTGTGAGCCTTGTGCGAGAGTGAAGAAGATTTGATGTTTTCAGGGCGACTCTTGGTCAAAGGGCACAAGAGCTGGTGTGTTAATTCTCCAGCCTCTGCTCCTTCAGATCAGCAGTTCTAAGAGGCCTCCCTCCTTCGGATCAGCAGTTCTAAGAGGTCTTCTGTATCCTCTCCGGGGTCCTGATGACTCAGGCTGCCACCCCTTGTAGAAGCTACTTTGATACTTTATATCAATATAGCTCTGTCTCATTCTTGTCACCCCTCTTTCTTCTGGAGGCAGCTTCCAAGTAAACTATTTACACGCAAGATCCCACCAGGTTCTGTTTTGGGGAAGCCAAAATTAAGACATGTACTTCTATTATCCCCGGAGGATCAGAAACAGAGGCACAGGAAAGGCTGAAAATGTGTGACATCTTACCTCTGGAGAATGAGGAAGTCTGGGTTTGAACTCCATCTGTCCACAGAGCCCTTGTTCTTCACTCACACTTTGTACCAAATAAAGATGATAACACATGTAGGGATCTCAACAGTATGATGTAAGCTGCCTACCCTTATTGTGTGTAAGACTTGCATTTGACAGATTAAAATTCATATTTTTCTTCCAGGTTTAGAACACAAAGGTAGATCGTGTCTTTGAATTGCCCTGCTCTAGATAAATTTCTAATTTTAAGTTATAAAGTGTTTGTTCCAGAGGAAGAACAGGATCGAAGAAAGACTGGAGAGACATTAAAGCACTGTAACTTCCCATTCTTAAAAGCTCCATTTTTAAGATTCCACGGTGGAGGCCTCTGAATAGTGGCAATGTGGGAAGAAGAGTGAGCATTAGGTCACTGTTGGAGAGACCAGTGTCAGCTAAAGCACTAACTGGTTCCCTGACTTTAACTTTCGGTGACTCTAGCCTCCAGTTTGGATCTCAGGTACATGATGTGTAGAATAGAACCTATTCTACATGTGTAGAACATAGAGAATAAGTCTAATGTGTTAAATAAATAGGAAGTTGATATTTCTGCTTTCTTTTAGGTTCAGTAAATCACTTAAGGATTTGTTGAAATCTCTGTGTATCTCCACTCTCTTTCCTCCTCACCCTCAAATGCACATGCACAAGTATATCCATGATTTTTTTGTGTCACTTCAGGGACTGGCATTATCTGTGGACCTTCTAGGTTTAAGAGCCCATGAACATGGTCTCTAAATTCCATCCCAACTCTAGCCTTCTATGGTCTTAGGCAAGGAAGCACTAATTGAATGCTTTCTACTTAAGATTTTTGTATGAGAAAAGAATTTCTGCTTTCTGCTAACTACCAGACTCACCATGAATGAGTTGTTTAAAAAAGAGTCCAGGTGATGTTTAAACAGACAGGTAAGAGGAAGCAAATGTATATATTTTACTTGCATCTTATGCTGTTATTATTCCGTGTTTGAATATATTTTTAAACCATGGCAATGGATTATGGGCTATATCCTATAAATAATGTTTGCTCTACAATATAAATAAAATTAAAAGTATTTGGAATATGGTTAATTAAATGGGTAGTTATATATATATTTGAAATGTATCACATTCTGTATTTTATTATATTTCCATCATCATTTATCCCCCTTATGCTCTCCTCCCCCTACAATTACCACCCTGTTGCCCCTTGTCCATGAACATATATTTCTATTACTGATTCCAGTGTTTATAATTAGGATATCTATGCAGATGTTAAACTATTCTGTACTTTTCTATAGGATGCTATATTGATTTAATATCTCTATTTTCTTTAGAGAAAAAAATCTTGTTAAGTGAGAATCCAATGGAATGGAAAAAACCAACATACCAACTTCAATGAACTAAATATTTATTGAAAAAAATAGAGCCCTCATTAGAGGGAAATGAATGGTAGTTTTGATTTACGTCACATTCTTGCTTTATTTTAATAAAACCAGTACCTTTCCCTGACAGTTTCCTGTACATTTCTATGAATCGAAATTCTACCTTACAAAGAGAGATAATGATGATTTAAAAATAATGCTCAATTTTAATCCAGGGCACAGAAATAAAAGAAGGGTGTTGGCATACTATGCTGTTATACGGATTTAGCTAATGCTTCTCCTAAGGACTGTAGGAATTCTGATGGCCTTAGCAATAAAAGTCCAGCACAGTTTTCTAAATGTAACCAAAAGAAATTTGATTTAAAAAATTTTTTTTGAACCAAACTAGCTCTCGGGAGATTGCTTGGAGGAGGGTGAGGAGATCCATCTATTCCAACCCCAAGGACCGCCTTCCATCTGTCTACTGATGCTCTTCCTCCAGATACAGTCAAAGTGATTGGTCTAGTCTTACATTCTGTGCTGTGTTTGGAGAGAGTGTTTTGGTGCAACCCATTGCTCAGTATGCCTAAGGACTCAGGACATACTTAGGTGACAGTGACTTGTGTTGTAATTCACAGCATTACAGATTTAGTCTTCAGCCCCCTTCCTCCTATATTACCTTGGCTCATAAGCACCTTGTAGACTTCACTTGTCTTGCGTGTCCCTTGGGACCCGTGGTTAGTCATTTCGACATTTCCATTTTCTTGCTAATGTATCATGTTGGGCTACCCCATTATCAGCTTTCTTTACCATGAGGCAACCAAGCTTTGTGGCAGAAAGCCATGGACACTTCCGGACTAAAGTCTGTACAGTGTCATGTTCTCTCCCTTCAAGCTGTGTTCTCCATGTGGCTTAAACTCCTATTTATGTATGAAACTTTCTAGAATATTACTGAGAGTCATGGCAGCAAATCTTTTTTATTATTTTCCAATACTTGATTAGTCACCCACCCCTAGAGTAGATGACTTCCTCTACTTTATTGAGGACACATACTTCCCGTGCTTTAAGGAGTTAGTAGTCTCCTATGGCCTTTCTGACCAAGTCTAACTTCTTGGCTTCCTATTCAAGAGCCTCTAAGCTCTGGCCCCAACCTCCATGCTCCTGCGTATGTACCCTAAAGTCTCCAGTTTCTTAAAAGTTTCCTGAGGAGCTCTTGTCTCACAGTAGATTCTTTTTTATAAAATGAATTTAAAATTTTTTTTAATTTTATTTTTTATTGTTATTCAATTACAGTTGTCCCACCTTTTTCCCTGTTGTTCACTGGTGCCCCACTCCCCTGCCTCCATTCCCACAGTCAATCCCCACCCTGTTGTCCCTGCCCATGAGTCTCTATTCATGATCCTTGACTTGCCCCTTCCCTTCTTTTCCTGTTTTCCCCTCCTCCCTCCCCTCTGGTGATTGTCAGTTTGTTCTTTATTTCTACGTCTCTGGTCCTTTTTTGCTCACTTGTTTGTTTTGTTGATTACGTTCCACTTGTATGTGAGATCATATGGTACTTGTCTTTTGCAACTTGGCTTATTTCACTTAGCATATGCTCTCCAGTTCCATCCATGCTATCATGAAGGGTAGGAGTTCCTTCTTTCTTTCTGTTGCATAGTATTCCATTGTGTAAATGTCCCACAGTTTTTGATCCATTCATTTACTGATGGCGCTTAGGCTATTTCTAGCAATTGGTTATTATAAATAACACTGCTATGAGCATTGGGGTGCATAAGTTCTTTTGAATTGGTGTTCAGGGTTCTTAGGATATAATCCCAGCAGTGGAATCATTGAACCAAAAGGGAGTTCCATCTTTAGTTTTTTGAGGAAATTCCATATATTTTTCCACAGTGGCTATACCAGTCTTCATTCCTATCAACAGTGCACTAGTGTTCCCTTTTCTCCACAACCTCACCAACACTTGTTGTTTGTTGATTTGTTAATGATGACCATTCTGACCAGTGTGAAGTGGTATCTCATTGTGTTTTTAATATGCATCTCTCTGATGGCTAGTGATGTTGAGCATCTTTTCATATGTCTCTGGGCCCTCTGTATGTACTCCTTGGAGAAGTGTCTGTTCAGGTCTTTCACCCATTTTTTAATTGGATATTGTTTGTCTTCTTGGTGTGGATTTGTGTGAGTTCTTTATACAGTTTGGAGATCAAACCCTTGTCTGAAGTATCATTGGCAAATATGTTTTCCCATACGGTTGGTTCCCTTTTTATTTTGTTGATGTTTTCTTTAGCTGTGCAGAAGCTTTTTAATTTGTTGTAGTCCCATTTGATTATTCTTTCCTTTATATCCCTTGCCCTGTATCATTGAAAATATTGCTGTGTGGAATATCTGAAATTTTCCTGCCTATGTTCTCCTCTAGGATGTTTATGGTATCATGACTTATATTTAAGTCTTTTATCCATCTTGAGTATATTTTGTGTATGGTGTAAGTTGGTAGTATAGTTTCATTTTTTGGCATGTACTTGTCCAAAGCTCCCAACACCATTTGTTGAAGAGGCTAATTTTATTTCATTTTATACTCTTGTCCCCTTTGTCAAATATTAATTGTCCATAGTGACATGGGTTTATTTCTGGGCTTTCTGCTCTGTTCCATTGGTCTATGTGTCTGTTTGTATGCCAGTACCAGACTGTTTTGATTACAGTGGCCTTATAATGTAGTTTGATATCAGGCATTATGCTCCCTCCCACTTTGTTCTTCTTTCTCAAAATTGCTGTGACTATTTGGGGTCACTTATGGTTCTATGTAAATTTTTGAAATATTTGTTCTATATCTGTGAAATGTGTCACTGGCATTTGGATAGGGATTGTGTTGTGTCTATAGATTGCTTTGGGTGGTCTGGACTTTTAATGATGTTGATTCTTCCAATCCATGAACACAGTAAATGTTTCCATTCGTTTGTGTCTTCTTTAATTCCTTTCTTCAGTGTTCTGTAGTCTTCTAGGTATAGGTCTTTTACCTGCTTGGTTAAGTTTATTCCTAGGTATTTTACTTTTCTTATTGCTATAGTAAGTGGGGTTTTCCCCATAATTTCTGTTTCTTGTATTTCATTGTTAGTGTGCTAAAAAATACTATTGACTTCTGAATATTGACTTTGTATCCTGCTGTTTTGCCTAATTCACTTATTAGGTCGAGTAGTTTTAGTCTGATCATCGTCCATGGTGGGAGGTGGATGGGTGGAAAAAAATGGTTGTACTTTTTGGGGGTTGCATGATAAAGAAATCCTCAGAGATCTGGGGTGTCTCCCAAGAAACTTTCTTGAAAAGTAATGGCCTTCTGGATTCTAATATGCTCCTAGGAGAATAGCTCATTCCTCTCTGTTCTTGTCAAAATAAGATGGTTATGTTCACAGGGTGGCATCCCAGCATCATCAGAGAACCAGCTAAGTTATTTTTTTTTGTTTGTTTGAAGGTAACTATAAAATCAACAGCTTCTTTGATGTCTGCCCAGTATGGTGCTGTGCCAGCTATTTTCTGACAGTTGCCTTGAATTTTTCATTACTGTAGAAAGCAAGAAATGACCTTTGAGGTTTTCACTATCTATTTGATGTGTGTGTTCTTTCATACACCTTTCAACGACCATTTTAAAAGGGTCAAAATGAACACAATAATTTTAGTAAGAAGAGAGTTTTTTTGTTGTTTTGGTTTATTTGTAAGTTTTAATTTACAAAGTACAGATTAAATGCTGTTTATAGTTTGGATGTAAATTATATATCGTATTGCATAGCATACACTTGCGTAATTTTGTCTGACACATTAAATAGGGAAGGAAAATGTCTTGAGGATATGATAAAACATTTTTTAAGAAAAAAAATTTATGCTCTCATAAATTAAGTAATAAAATTAGCATTTGTCCTAACTTTTTGAACTTGAAATAAAACATCTTAAAATTGGGCAAGCTCAAAGAATTTTAAACAGCAGATTATAGCATTTAGGAAGCTGTCAATGAATATGTTTAATCATTAATTCCCTCCAGAAATTTCTGTTTCCTCTTGTAAGAGCTGGAATAATTTTATCTGTTTTGACTATTTGCTTTTTTCCCCTTACTTCCCCCCATTTTGAATGTTCCTTTTACTAAGCAAAATCTGTTATTGTCTTTGGAAATTTCCTAGCTTCAGAGAGTATAAGCATAACCATTGGATCTTAGTTAAAGATCAGGCACCACTTTTACTCTGGAGGTATAGCTGGCACTTTGATTTGTGGTTGCTAGTTTCCCATTTCCTCATGATAGTCTTTATTCTTCCTTTCAAAAAGCAAAGGGTCAAGTTGAATGTATTTATGGTTTCTGAGTTCTTCCTTCAGATGGGATATGATGTTGCATTGCAATGCTAAAGCTCAGTTTCCCTTGGCAATCACATGTCAGTTTCTTTGGTGGAAGTCTTCCATCTGTGTTTGCCAGGGCATTATCTTGGTGCTTTGTAATATATTCTGTTGTTTGTTTCTTGGTGTTAATCTTATTATTGAGGATTCAATCCAAAAAAGGGGGGAGTTAATATATACTGAGGTACATTTCTGTTAAATCTATCATTTTTATTTCCTAAGTAAAATGTATTAGTAAGTTTTATAAAATTATAAAAGGCTTCCATCATTGCTGACAAGTTAATATATTTGGCAAAAGACTTAGAATGTATTTAATTATAAGCTTTTAACCAAAATTCACAGTATTATGTAAGTTTCTATTAAGAATGTAGCTGCAAGCAGGTAGAAATGTACGCTTAGAGAATTTGAATGACTTTTCCGGGAGGACACAGCTAGAGGCTAAGATATTCTTGTTCTGATGTTCTCTCCTCTGGCTCACACCTCTTCAGAGGTATGCTCTCCCCCTCCCCCATATACATTGCATTCTACTTGAGTGATTAAAGAGAACATCTTGTTCTCCCTGTGTCTTAGAACAGTTTGCTGCAGTGAATTAGGTCCAGGCTAACCAGACAAGGGAAATGATGGAAAAATTTGGGCTGGCTTACTGCAAATTGCTTCTGCAGGATTCCTTCAGTACTGGCAATGTGCCATAAGCCAGCTTCACCCAGAGGAGGGGTAGCTCAGGGCAACTAATTTAAATCTTGAGTAAACCCACCTCAAAATTGTGGTCTTTCTGAGTTACACAGAGATTTTAGAACACTAAGATGATCTGCCTTCTCAAGGTTCTTCTGCACTTACATAAACTCTGTGTGTATGTGTTTGAGGGTGAGTGAGTGGGTGGGGAGAAGACAGTTGCAGGACTGAAGTGGGTGTGGTCATGGATTTCCTTTGCTCAACTCTAATACCAACCAGAGTGTTTTCAGGCTGTAAATTGCTTCTAGAATGCCAGGGGATGCAGAACAAGGGTCAGGGCAGCTAACACAGAAATATGGAATCTGTCAGAACAAACAAGTGAGAAAAATGTGGGTGTGCATGTGTGCATTTCACGTGTCATTACAGATCATGCTTTCTGCATGGAACCATAAAGGACATTGACCCCTAACCCTCTTGAAGGGCTCAAGTTGTGTGACATATTTTTGTTTAAAATTCAGTTGTGTCAGGGTTTCTAGATGATCAGAAATGGTCATTTTTTGGTTCATGAGCTGACTTTGGCCAGTCTCCATGTCTACGCAGTAGGCTTAGTTATGTTCTCAAAGATTTTGAAATGGTTTGTGCTCTACCCTTGGCTAAGACTGTTATCATCTCTGTACCATCTGATTCATATTTGAAAGGAGAAAAAGTCAGAGCTACCCCAGTGTTCTATTGTAACAGGGAATCCATAATGCAATTCACTTAATATGATATCTGACAAAACAGGCTGTGTAATCTTTCTGCCTCTGTCAATGTGTGAAAAACAAGAAAATAACAAATATCGCATGTGTTTGGTCAGCTTGACAAAGACTTTCAGGTGAATTTTCCTAAGATGGAATAGGCTTTAAAAATCTCTCCCAACCATGATTACCATGGGATCCAATGTGAACCTTTTTTTAAATATAAAATCAATTGAAAAAAGATGACCCAGTCACCTGGAAATATTGTTATGAATGCTGAAATGGACACATTTCTCCACCTTGACCGGGTACCATCATGACATGTTTGTTTGTAAAGGCTTTCACGGTCATGATTTCAAATAAATAATGTGATGATATCCATTTTCTCTGTTCCCAAAGTGGGAAACCCATATGCAAAAATATCCAAAGAGGCCTACGCCCAGAACTCTAGTCAGGTTTTCAGCTTGTGGAAGGACTGAGAACCCTGCTCCCTAGCCAGGAGATAAAACAGGAAATGCTGCAGAATACGATGAAAAATGTTCAAGAAGATTTGGGTGGGTTTTTAGCCAATGGCAAAAAAATTACTCCTTTTTATGACAATGTATTCATTCATGAAATATAGGTTTTTTCATAGTGCATTTTTGACAAGATGCTGGATGCTGTGTCCTGGCCCAGGAGGAGCTTATACTGTGTGTGGGTGGGTACGTGCACATGTTGCAAGATGGGGGGAGTACAAAAAAACCAGACAGGACAAGACAGGATGACTGATGCTCTGTCAGGGGTCTTCACCGGGTGTGAGGGCTAGTGCTCATTTTTGCAGGAGCAGTCAATCTAGCTTTGGGGAGGTTGTTCAGGAAGAATTCTCAAAGGTAATCAGGTCATCTGTAACCTAAAGAATGAGTGCAGCTCAGGCAGCAGAGGAGACTTGTGAGAGGGGCTGTGGTGGGCAGTGGTGTCCCTAGATGTGGCAGCACCCTTGTTTGGCCAAAGACAAAAGAGAGAGCGTGTTGTGGTCAGGGAACATTTTCTCTCATAAAAACTTATCTTCAATGGTTTTTGCACCCAAATTATTACAAGGACAGTTGGAATAATTAAAATGATTAAGATTCACTTTTATTGTTTTACAATGAACAGTTAGTGTACATTGGGCTTCTTTATAGAATGAGTATCTCATTTTTTTTTGAGTCAGTCGTTGGAAATTTTTTCTGCATCATTTATTGTTCCTTGACAGTATCTTGGCTCTTCAGCATCATTTCCTCTCTGGAGATGGCTGTGAAAGCTTTTATAAATGTTGACACTAATTTCAGGTACACTGCTGGTCATTCATGTACATGGTCAGTTTGTACAAAACAATAATCTTTCATAATAACATATATAGCTATGTTTTTCTACCAAGTTCTCTGATTGTACATTCTTTTCTGCATGTCTCTTTTGTGAGTTGAAAGATATTGTCTTTTTCACATGTGACATGGCAGAGAAGCTGTTAAAATGATTTATTGATGTTTCTTAGTGGGATGGCATATTCTAGATTTAATATGATGACACAAGAATTTCCAGCATTTTCCCACTTTATTTGTTAGAGTTGAGTTCAGCAGATCTTGCCTCGTCTGGAGTGCAGACCAGCTCATTGGCTGTTGACAATGGGATTGTACAAAATGCACAAAGGCTGGTCTAACTCTGTAGCATTCTGATTCACTACATTTGAAGGTGAGCCAGATATTTGCTTTCTTAAAAGGACACAGGTGATTTTGATATCTAACTGGGGCTGAAAATTACCTATCTCTAGACACTATACTCAATTGATAAAGGAAGATCTTGTAAGGTTTATGGTGGTCACATAACACTGCTTGTATGTACCAAATTTGGGAACAATGAAGACCACTAGGGCTTCTTTTCAGCCCTTTCTTACATTTGTACACTGCATTTTCTAGGCCCTGGATCCAAGACTTAACATTTATTCCTCTTACATCTAACCTTGGCCATTTATAGGCCTCATTCTATTTGATAGAATCCCATATTGTTTTCAATCTCATATGCCTTATTCAGATAACCTTTAAGGATTCATTCACTCAGGGTAGGCATCCAGAATGAGAAATACAATGAGAGTTTCAGATTCAGGTCTGTCCTTTATTTATCAGTACTCTTTTTTAGTGAGTGTTAAGAAATGCTCTCACTTTTCCATATTAGACATATTTGTTATTTTGCCTAATGCTTTATGTTGCCTTCCCTTTCTAAGTTATAATAACACACACCTATAAGTTGGAAGCTGAGAGAGAATAGGCCTCAGAATACTATGAGATAAGAGCAGAACCTCTGACCCAGCACTAAAGAGATGCACATCATCTAGCCTTTGACAAGCATCTCAATGAAATGATATTACTGTAGCTTTGTTAGGCTGATTTTGGCTGCAAGTAACTTAACATGTCTTAAATAATGAGGGGATTCATTATCTTACATAGCAAAAACTTCAGACGTAGGACAGTCCCAAGGTTAGTTCATTCAACAACAATTTCCTAATGTCATCAAAATCCTACTTCACATTTACCTTTCTACCCCACCATTCCCAGCATCTCCTTTCAGGCTGACTTCCTTCAAGGTCCAGGATGGGCACTGCAGTTTTATAACAACTTGCCAGACATGATAACATCCAAGAGCAGAAGAGGAACCCCTTCTTCTGCATCTCTTTTTAAAATCCTCTCATCAGCCTGAGCTATGTCACATGGCCTAGCATAAGGCAATCCCAGGCAAAGGGAACTAGACAAATTCTCATTCACCCCCAGGTCTAGTGCTGGGGCTGGCTCCAGACACAGGGCTGCCTTCACCGAAGCCAATGAAGCATTTGATGCCTGGAGAAAATTAGGGTTTAATGAGGAAGACTTGAACAAAATTGGGGTTCTGTGAGCAAAGAAGAGGGCGTATGTGGGGAGTAACTTCTGGGTGGGCCATTGCCAGTGTACATTGTACTACTAATTCAACAGTCTTTTTTTCTTCAGAGAGTAGATATTACTATAATGCTACTGAAAAACTTACCAAAATGTTGTGAGATGCTGAGAGTAGCGGCTGGCTGCTAAAGATCAAGAAACCATTTTACAGGGCAAAGGTAACAGGATAAACTCTTCTGCTGACCACACATTTTATTTCTCTCTAAAGCCAGTTAATTAAAGCCACATTTTTTTTCAAATAATTTCTGCGTGGCTGCAGATTAATCTCCTCATTGCGTTTTTGGCTTTATGTACAAATGCTCTGTTTTTGATGAGAAGGGAGGACCTTCAGCTCTTCGGAGCAACAGCTCCTTTATTTCTAATTTTCTCCTTTCGTCTGACAGTTTCACACCAGCTCTTTTAGGAGTTAATATTATAGCCTTGCAATTGGGAAGTAATGGGGAAAAAAAAGGACTAATTGAGATCACTGCCAGAGAAGAAACTATCTGGGAGAGAACATATACTGTAATCTCCAAAGAGATGGATAATTAAACACAAAAATTTGTTTGAAAAGTTCATGAAAAGTCAATGTAATATTATTTCTAATTGATCCCAGGGAAGTCTAGACTCAGGAAAGTGAAAGAAATTGGTATAGACATAAAATATAGTCTGAGGAATTCATACAGCATGAATTACTTAGTGCCTTTCAGAAAAAAAAGTAAGAGAAAGGCTATTCCTTAATTTCAATGCTAACTTGAAGGAAAGACTAACAAATTTATGAGAACAGATGGAATAGAAATGTGCGCCATCCACAGAAGAAAATGAAATCAGGACCAGGAACAAGAGTTTCCATTTATTGTGACCTGTGTATGTGTCAAGAATTCACCTGCATTGTTGCACTGAATCCTTGCAAACCCTTTGAGGCAGATGCAGTTAAGGTAGATATAATCATGAGCAGTTATGTAATTTGAAATTGTAATGTGCCAGGCAAAGAGAAGATATTTTTAGTCTGTTTTTTTTTTTTTTGTATACATGTCAGTCCACTGTTGGGCATATCAGCTCACTTCAGTTCTAAGGTGAGTGTACAAAAGCCCCATGCATGGGTCAGAGTTTAGCTATATGAGAATGATTAAGTAATTTTATTTGGTGCATGGTCTCAAAACCTCATTGTATTTAATAAATTCAGTAAAGCAGAAAAGAGTTACAAAATCAAATTCACAAACCCTTCACCTCGAGACTGAATCCTTTCATATTGCTGATATACATATATTTTTAAGTTGGTAAAGATATAGGTACATCTTCAATATGGAATAGAAGAACTCCCCTGGACCATTTCAATAACTTTGAAGTTTAACACTTTTTTTTTGTTTGTTTTGGAAAAGGATATACGTTGCTGATTAACATGGAGCTGAATTTAAAATACTATTTCAATAATTTTAAAGTATAGATATGGCATAACTGAAAAAAAGATACAACCTTATAATAAATATTGGTGTGGACAGGAAGGGGATGTAGAAGGAACGAAAAAGCAGGTCTGTAGCTCAAAGTGCACTTGGCTTATTCACACACAAAGGTACCATTTGAGTTCCAAGCAATTATTTTTACTGCTTGTCAGCACTCAGGGCCACTAGTGCTTCAGCCCAAATAAAGAAGCTCATTAGTAAAAGAGGTCCTAGAGAACAGCATGACTCATTTACTTGAGAAATCGAAGGCAAAAGAAACCCCTAGCTAATAATATTTTGGAGTTATTTTTGAGAAGAGAAGAGATGCAAAGGAATTACTAAAAGTATAAAGGGCAATTCTGAATGAAAAATTCATTCCAGATCAGCTAGTTTGGAAATGAGCACAGTTTCCATGTATACCATTAACTATGACCTTACTTGGAAACAGGCTGCTGTTATTCTTATTTTTCAATTGCTGAAGGTGGCAATCAGTCACCAAGGTAATGCCTTCTAGTGTTTTCTTAGGAATCAGTAAGACCCGGACTGAACATTTGTGAAAAAAGGAGGAAAGGCAAGGACGGAGGACAGTTATCCTTGGGATTCCAGCTAGGCAGTAACAATCCATCTTCAGAGTTTTTCATTAACATTTCATACAATAAGCATCCTACATTTTTTCTTTTTGGTAGCAATTTGCACAAACAGAAAATAATACTGATAAAGTTCACAAATATTTTCTTTATCATAGACATATTGACATAAAGCTCATTTCATTTTTCCCTGGGCAGGGACAATTTATTGAAAAATGTTTTATTTCCTCTTTGAGAGGCATATTCTGCTGTGGATGAGCTTTCAACAGTAAAATTCATCCTGAAATCAAATTTGTGAAAGATGGGAGGTTTTTCTCTCTTTGAAAGGATATCTACTCCCAAGAGTCTTTTGATTCCAGCAAGCCTCAAATATAATCAAAAAGAGACAGGGAGAGATGGGAATCAATATGCAAATTTGTCTTGAGGGGTTGTCCGGGGCTGACCTGTCTTCTTCTTTGTTGTACTGGCTTGACTGCTGAGGCAGGGATGATAATCAGCAGGTTGACAACAAATCCATTTTGGCTTCATTCGGAAGTGGTTGCCAAAGTCTGTAGTGTAAGTAGCCCGACAGTCTCAAGCCAGCCACCCAAGTGACACTGGCTATGACGAAGAGAATGACAAAGACAGACTGCATCACCATGCCCACCCCCAATGTACAGTTAAACGTTTAACCTTGAAAAAAGGAAACATTTGAAATAAAAATTGATGTCACTTTTTAGAGCAGTATATAAACAGTTGATTTAGACCAAGTCTGACTGTTGTAAGAGGGGGTGCTGTGGGCATTTGGTAACCATCCCATCTCAGTACAACATTTATTCTGTCTAGAGAGCCCTGATTCAGACGTTTCCAGGGGAAAGGCTCGGTGGCATGTCCTGAGGCTTAGAGCTCTCCTTCGCACCGAGCTGTGTGCCCTGGGCCGTGGTGTGCCAGGAATCATTTACTCTCTTCTGAACCAGATCTGAAGAAGTGAGCTCAGTGCCTGGCTCAAGGCAGACAGATACTTGGGTACTGGATTCTAGTAACTGTCCAGCCATACATACTGTTCCTTCCCTTTTTCGTAGAACGAAATAAAATAAAATTTGTTTGTCTTCCAAGACCTCTTAGCATGTACAGACTGATAAAGAAGACACATACAGTCCTCCTGTGTTGGGGAATTTAGAAGAGGTAGAGTCTCAGCTGTCAGGCCGTTGGTAACTGATAATGTAGAACATGATGTTATCTGAGGAACTGCAGAGGATCCGTGAGACCCCTGTGCAGCTCTTAGTGTCTGACAGCTGCATTCTGTGACTCTTCCAAGGGCAGGAGAAGAACTCATTAAGTCCGGAATTTCCCCAGCTAGTTGCTTAAAATCAAACGGTCCAGCTGCGGAAGGGCAAAGCCTCCTTTTCCTCCAGTGGCCAGCAGGGTATTCGCATATAACACATGCAAGGCAGACTGTTCCAAGCCTCAGGGATGGGCTGGGGCAGAAATCTGGCTGCGATCCTTGAATCTAGACAAGTGACAGCTGGAAAAGACCTACAGATGGGGAAACTGAGGACACACGTGGTGTGTGGACTGTCTGTAAGCGAGAGTTAATGCCGATCATCAGGAGATGACTGGGCCGGCCTCTTGGATCAGAATGTCCTTGCCCAGACCACCATTCTCTGCAAGGCAGCTCAGGCCTCCTAAATCTCTGCTCTCCATGTGGAATAATTTCATTTTCTTTTTCAGCCACATATGATGTGATTCACTGATCTTTACCTTATGTGGCTGGCTTTCATTCCACAGCTCTGTAGAATGTCTATTTTCCTAAGCAGGTCTCATAAGAAACCTCAGCTTAGATGTGAGTAGGTTTGTGGTGTTTGTATTTTAGCATTATACAATATGTTGTAAAGCAAGCCCCCAGATAGGAATAAAGCAGAATTCTACATCCTAAAAAATATTAAGGACTTTAAAGTGGAATTTTTTTTGAAAAGCAGACACATCTTTGTCAGTTTTGGCTGCTATAATGAAGTACCATCAATGGGGGAGCTTATAAACACCAGAAATTTATGCCTTCCAGGTTTGTAGGCTGGGAGTCTGAGAGCGGGTTGCCGGCATGGCTGGGTTCTGGTAAGGGCCCTCTTTGGGTTTCGGACCGGCGACTTATCATTGTATCTTCACATTGTGCCCTCACATGGTAGAAGGAGAGGAAGCTAGCTCTCTGGGCTTCAGAAGGGCACTAATCCCATTTATGAGGGTTCTACTCTCTTGATGTGTGTGGGATATGATGGGCTTTGGGAAGAATAAAATAAAAGAGAACTTTGAAAGTACATGGGAAAATTATTCAAGTTAAATTCCTTAATTTGGTGTCTACGCTCATCATCTGACCTAGTAATTACTCCTTATTCATTGCTTTCCCTAAAAGGCCCCAACAGTCTGTTCTGATCCATCTCCCCAGGGCCCTTCATGAATGGATCCCTCAGCCTGTCCCCTGCGTCTCTGCTGCTTTCAGGCCTATTCCCTTTGCTCCCTGTGGATCTGAGGCCCACCTGTGCTCTGTGCACCCCCTTCTTGGCGAGGCCTCCTCTGGCCCCCTGGGGCTTCATCCTATCCTGTCACCTACTGTGTGAGACACCTGCCTCCCCTGACTCTGCATCTGCCCTACACAGTCATGCCCACTGGAATCATAAAATGACACACAGCAAGATCTTTGTCTTTTTTTACACGATTTTTATATTGAATCATATCTTTCTAAAAAAATAGGACTTATTTTGTTTTGACAATGTCAATTAAAATGAGTTTTGATATTCTTGAGTGGTGCAATCATGAGTGACAAATGTTCTTTTTCTCAGACTTCTATGTTTTCCAAAAACATTGCAGTTACTGTTTATAATGGTAAACAACAAGCCCTTATTATTCCGTGATCACCATATAGAGTAGGTATTCTTACCCCCGTTATACATGTCAGGGAATTAATTTTAACCCCACTCATGTCTGTTTGACTCCAAAGCCAAAGGTCTTAACCACTTATTGTCCTTTTAATTATCAGGAAAAAAAAGAGCTTTATTTATTTTTTACAATTTTGAGAGTATTGGTAATCCTTTCTGTATATATATTAATTATAAGACTATTTGCCATTTCTTTATTCAGGGTTCATGGCAGATTGTATGTTGACCACACCAATATCATTCCACATGTTTTTCTCATGTGACTAACATGGTGAATATGGAATCTGTTACTTCCCCTTGAATCTGTGAGTAGGGGTTTGTGACTGCTCCAACTGGTAGAGCATGTATGTGTGTGCATGTGTGTGTGTGTGCAAGCACACACAGCGTGCTTACTTTTTGAGCTATGTGAGAGTTAGTTGCATGCATCACGGTTCTTCACTTCATAACGCTTCAATGGGTATTTCTAAGGAACACGCATATTCTGTTATGTATCTGTAGTGCGCTCACCAGATTCAGAAAATTTAGTATTAATATTTCTTCATTTGCAATCCTTATTCCAATTTCATGAATTATCCCGAGAATGTCCTTTAAAGCAGTTTTCCCTTCTGGAATGAGATCCAGTCCTGAATCATATTCTAGGTTTAATTTTCTGGTCTTCCTACCCCCATCCTGCCATTCTTGATCACTGCAGCACCCTTTATTATTGTTAATATTTGCGCTGCATGCACGAAGTTTGATGTGATGCCTAGAGGAAATCAGTGTTAGTTCACACGGTCGAAGGATTTTTATTAAAGATTGTACACAGATCAAAATCTGTTTTGAAATCTTTCCTTAATTGCTTGGATATCTTTGTGATTGATCTCTAAGTTATTTTTATTGTAATTAGAGCAGTTTTCTAAAAAGAACAATATTTAGTCAATTTTGATGACTATTTTATGTATATTTAAGAAGCATATGTTTCCTTTTTTGTTTGCTACTAGGTTCTATCATTTTATCATTTATATGTTATTATATAGATGTTATATAT